>JABUIW010000212.1:492329-507452 GCA_013363375.1 Menidia beryllina
TCTCTCTCTCTCTCTCTCTCTCTCTCTCTCTCTCTCTCTCTCTCAGTCCCTCCCACCGTCTGACTCAGACCCATGTCCTGAACTTGACATGATCGTTTTGGTCTGGTTTCCTTTCTGGTCCAGTGTTTGTGTGTATGTACTTTGTGCATGTGTGTGTGTGTTGTGGCATATATCTTACGGGTGTCTTTATACATAACTTCCACAGCTAAAATAGAGACACATGATATTTCCTGGACAGTTTGTCCGACCGCAAATGGAGTAATGGGTTAGAGATACCTGAACCGAAAAGTATTTTGAGTCTAAAACCTTTTATTTCTGGGACTTCCCAGAAGTATTTGCCAATGTTGTCAACAAACCTTTGAGTCCAGTGGGTTAAGTCTGTAACAAGTTACTCTTGTCTTAATATCAGGATGTTAATATGTGCTCTCACATGCCAATTGTAGCACATTTTGTGCAAAATAAATTAAATTTGCTAAAACATGAGCATGAAAGGTGACATGACACATTTTTCCGGTGGTTTATATTGAATTACATAGCTAATCTTGATTGGGAATCTTGTGCATACATCTATATCATGTTTTGAAAAAGAAATTGAATTAAACAGGAACATAGAAAAAAAGTTGTACTCTGGGTGACACGAAAGATTTTTACAGTCAACTGATTCTTCTTTTGATAATGAAAACACAAATGCAACACATATACAAGGAATATCTTATATGTGTGTGCCTGTGTGTGTGTGCATGTGTGCTAGTAGTATATTTCCATTTTAACACAATCACAAAGCAGTATGTTAAAACCAGTTCTTTACAGATTTGAAAAGATTTTATACAATGTTTCACGAGTCATCTTTTTGAGTTAAAACGGCAAGCCTTTAGGAACAAGTTTAAAATAAAGAAAGGCAAACTAAACCAGTGGTCGGTATGGTGGACTATGTAGGGATGAGAAAAGCCATTTCCAACTTCTCATTTTTGCTGCTACTTTTAGTGATCAATTAAGTTCCATCCTGAATACATCTTTTCCTTCTCACACTTCACACATCCTTTTGTTATCTCGCCATATCTCTCACCAGCAAATCAATGTTAACTGCACAACAAACGGCAGTTAATGAATTATTCATTTTTTGGGGGGATACTAATTTAGAAAAAATTGCGTGTAAACCGTAACGGATTCAATTCTCAAATCAACATCCATGAATCTATCGTCCATGAACAATCATTCTAAACTGAACTTGACTGTCCGATAAACGGAGCGAGCCCTATTCTGTGTGACTGGCAGCGTTACAGCTCCGTCTATAGTTAGAAGGAAAGTCTGCTGACGCATAAACAAACAGCCACAACAGCTTCACACAGCCAGCCTTATTAAGACTCCCCCACCCACCCCAGGAAAACCTAACCCAAACCCTAAACTTAACCGTGAACAGTTTATGCCCAACCCTTTGCTATACTTAACCTCACTTTGCGTTTTGCGTCCAACCCTGACGAGAATCCTAAATTTGACAGTGGCCTTATTAAGACTAGGATTTCTGATCTCAGTAAAATCAGAGAATGCACTACAAAAGATGTCAATATGATAACATCAGCATTGAAAAATATGTAATTTTTTTCTTAATTTTGTTGGACAGAGAATCTTCCTTCTTGCCTACACATTTAGTCAATCGTCTATACATCACCTATACACAATGAAAGAACCCCATAGGTGCAGGTTTGGAGTTGCAGTGGGTGGGGGGGTTCATTTCAAGTTTCAGTGAGCTGAACTTGAATCGTTGAGCTGTAGCACCACCTGTTGGATTCCTTGCATCTGCATCCGGAGCATATAAATGGCTGACCCGTTAACAATGCTTTTTTCTCCCCCATCTAAAATGTGTTTCTCTGTCTTGCAGCTGCCTAACATGTTCGGGAATGTGAGATCAACCATCCTCTCCCTGATGTTTGGCTCTTATGCCTCGTCAGCGGTCACCTTTCCCGGGGTCAAGGTGCTCGCCTCACACACACATTATCTGTCCGAAAAGCAGAAGGTTTGGGGGACACATTGGAAAAAACTGTTTAAAAGTGTTGTTTTTAAAGCATTAATAGAAGCTTTATTACACTTTAGTTGATTACAGCCAATGGTTGAAATACATTTCATAGCAAAAACCTCTCATAGAAGTAATATAAGTGAAATAATTCATGGTAGAAATATGTGAACAGTGACTTTCAAAGACTATAAAAAAAGGCAAAGATTTGGCAAACAACAAATGGGAGAAAAAAAGGGAAGGAAAGAAAAATTCAACCCGTCAAAGGACACCAAACACAAACAACGGAACATATGAAAGAACTTTGAAAACGTCTGCCCCACAGTGACTCTTTCTTTTTCTTCCTCCCACACATTCCGCTTCACCCTCCAGCTGATTTATGATCTGGGCGTGTCCTTTCGGCTCATCATGTGGACCTGGTCCGGCATGGCCTGCGTGGTCTTCCTCAACTGCTTTCTGAACTGGCCCGGCGAGTCCTTCCCGGCCCCCGAAGACGTCAGATACACGTCAGTGCCGGTGCTCTCTCATTTTATGTCTGTACCTGTCAAACTTTAGTCAAACTTCCTTCCCTGTATGATAATAATGCATTCATTAAAATGACTAAACAACGATAACTACATATTTGAAGACTATTGAGCAGAATTTCAGAATTTTAGCAGAGCATGCTCGAATGTGTGGATGCAGGTAAAGCCGATCCATGAAAAATTTGCTAAATTAAATCAAAGCTTGGAGTAGTTTTGAAGCACGCAGACCTTTATGTGCTTTTCCAGGTTTAAAATTGACCATTGCTAATATACCTCAGTACAGTGTTTTGGTTTCCAACCATCGCTGCACTTTACAGTAGCATCACATTTTTGTCCTCATTGTGGCCTTTACACATGATGACAAATGAATGTGTACAGAATCAGAATCACAAATACTTTAATAATCCCAGAGGGAAATGATGTACGACTGGGCATGTGCAGGATTTACACCACAGAGTAGTTTCATGTCAGTGGAGTTCCATTCTACAACTGTAGAAGGAGCCAAAGAAGAACAAGAGAAGCCCAATTCTCCACTTTTTTTGTATGATATATGTCCTTTTTACCTTCATCATGAAAGAGCCTTTTTTTATGAAAACTATTGAAATGTATTTCAATTGATCAAATTAGGCCAAATTAATAAAATTAGATGATTCTATCAGAGTCATCTGACATATTTTTCTGAAATAGAAACTGGTTATAAATGAATAAAGCAAAAATTGTTGTAGTTCGGTGAATATTGTGTAGTATATTTTTCCTCATGTTTAAAGTTTTCAGACAGATATAAAGCTCTCTAAGTTCAAATTTAGTTCACTATTTTCTAAACTCAGATTCCCAAATCTGTCACACAGCAAGATTAAGTTAACATTCAATGTCAGTGCCAGTCATTTTAAATCTGGTATCTATCTCACAAAATTCTGGTATGTCAATTTAACATGTTTGATTTGGCCACAAATGTTTAATTTTAGTCCTTTCTCTTTGTATATTTTAGGAGTCATGAAGTATTGATATGAGTTTGATGTGAACACTTTTCTCTATTCTGCAGGAAACCTCCATTACTGTTGAAAATCATGCATAATATTCATTATAAGCCTCTTTATAAGTCATTCACAACGCTGTCTTTGTCTTTTTCTTCTCTCAGTAGTAAAAGGGTGAGGCTGAACCGCATTGTGATGGATGATAGAAAGACTGGGGATAGGTATATCTCCCATGTAACTGTTATGGAACCCACCATGGGAGCAAGTCGACCAGAATCCAGGCACGGAGACACCCAAAATACATCCAAGGGTACTTTTATTTTTTGTTTATAGCACATTTTCCCACCTTTGTTAAGAAGTTTGAGTTTACCTGTAATGTAGTGCTGTTTACATATTTGCTTAATTTTAGTTATCGTGTCTCATAATGATTGTAAATGATTGTGGTCAAAAGAAAAAAGCAGCCTAATATAAAGGCACATGAGTACATCATTCAGACATTTAAAAAATATTGAAATGTTGGTTTAAATGTGCTCACAGAAATAATAAACGGCCATGGTGAAATGGCCACAGTCACACCATGTAAAATGAGACTAATAATATTTTCTGGGAAAAGAAAGATGCAGAAAAGAAAGGGAACTGTTGGTGAACTTTATGTTTGATGCCCGCTGTGGAGCATGTGGGTGGTGTGACTGTGTGGGAGGACACAGCTTGCAAAAAAAAACATTGCAAAGAACACCCCCTTAATATGTAGTTTCTGTAAGCTTTTGCTTTACACAAATATGGAAACCAGGAGTTTTTCTGGTCTCTAACAGTAAATGATTCATAGTTGTGATAGTATCTTGTAAGTTATAATTCTTGATATTTCGGAGTATTTAGATTATCATTGAAAAAATCCAGATACAAAACGATTTCCCTCCAGGATAAAGGAAGTAATCATCTAATTATCTCAGTAAACTCCTCAGTACTACTGTCCCATTCAAATAGATTGACGAGAGACAATGCAGGAACATTGCTTTATTTATTAAAATGTTCTCATTATTGAATGTAGAAAAAACACAAAAATTGTAGACATGTTCATTCAAATATTAATATAGAAATTGCACGTAATGACATGGACCATTTATTATACATCCGCCTATTACAAATGCCAAATGTTTGGATGAAGCTTTAACTTGTTTGCCACTTATCATTACCAGTGCTCTGTCTAATGAAAATAAATGTGCTCATAAAAAATAAAAGAAAAAAAAGAAAAAAAAAAGAAAAAAAATAATTAAAAAAAGAAAAAAATAATAAAAAAAAGAAAAGAAAAAAGAATAAAAAAATAAAAAAATAAAACAAAAATAAAAGTAGATAAAAATAAATAGAGTAAAAAAATAAAAGAAAATAATGAAAAAAAAATAATAAAAATAAAAAAATAATAAAAAAATAATAATAAAAAAAATTATAAATGTGCTTTTAAGGCAACTACTGGTTAAATAGGGTTGTGTGGTGTGCAGCATACCCTAAGACTGCAAGAGATATGATACAATCTAGACATCTTTAATGGAGTTGAACTGCCCCCCAAAATGCAATATTGCCAAATCTCCTAAATAAACAATCGCTATGAGGTCAGCTGTGACTGATACACTTTCTGTGTCTCTCTCCTCAGCCTCAGTGCCGCTCTGTCATTCCGTGTGCTCTCCGATCTTTCTGTGGAGCGTCGTCACCACGGCCATCACCCAGTTGAGGCTGATGTTCTTCATGGGTGCCATGAACAAGATGTTGGAGTTCCTGGTCACCCACGGCAACCCCCACCGTAAGAAAAATAGACCGGCACGGATGATTGTGACTCACGAAACAAAGTAACCTAAAGTTGCTTTAAAGAAAAAGAGATGGAGGTTGATGAGCACCCATTGATTTTTTTTTTCCAGCCTCAGAAGAGCTGGAAAAGGAGGTGGAGGAGCAAGGTAAGTGTGTTAACTGGTGGGATTTAGTCCACAGAGACACAACTCGGGACTATGGGCAGGTGTGCTCAGTCCTGCTGACCGCTCACAGACATTTGGGATTAATTGCACCTTCCATGTCCTTTCTAGTTGGTTTCTACTCGTCCGTTTTTGGTACGTTGCAGCTGCTATGTCTGGTGACCTGTCCTCTGATTGGTTACATTATGGACTGGAGGATGAAGGAGTGTGAGGAGGAAAATGCGACCCCACAAACCAGCCAGAGGTAAGGACAGGATCTGGTTCTTTTTCTTTCTAGGTTTGGGTGTCGCTTTGCTAACAACCAGCTTATTGTGCAGAACTGGCTACGAATAATTCCTTTTGTCTCGTCTTTTCTCTAAATTGACCCCCTCCTGGGCTTCAGTGTTAAAGATCCTGTGAAAAGTCCAGTTCTCAACCAGCCAGATACCCCAAAGAGAGACAGGAAGATCCAGAAAATGACCAATTCCATGAGAGCTTTCATCATTACCAACTTCCTTTTGGTCGGATTTGGAGTGATTTCTTTGATTGACAACCTCCCCTTACAGGTCAGAGAACTACTTTACAGGGAAACAAAGAGGAGTTTTTATTCATGTTAACCATGTAAACACACACACACAGAGAAGGGATCGCACACTGGTGATTATCTATAAGTGTGTTGGTGGCTTACCCTCTCATTCTTTGACAGGTGCTGTCATTTGTTCTGCACACCATTGTGAGGGGATTCATCCATTCATGCTGCGGTGGCCTGTATGCCGCTGTGTGAGTAACACCGTGAGGGTGCCACAAAATGTGTATTCTTATTAGATTTCAAAATGCAGGGTACAAAGTGAAACTTAAACCTGAACTAGATTCTTCACCTCATCATGAGTACAAAGCATATTATGTCTGTTTGCTTGTCTCTTTGCTTCACTATCATTTATACAGGTAATCTTATTGAGTCACGGAATCTCATTCTCAAGACAGACCTTTGTTGTACAGGATGGATGCAACACACAGACAGAATTCTAATATTATGGTTGCATTGTAGTAATGTGCTTTGCTGGAACTCTGTACATATTAAGAAACCTTCAAAGTTAAAAAGGCCCTTTTTGCACAACAGTTAACTGCAAACACAGCTTAATAAATTGCAGGTTGATAATTATTTATATTGCACCAAGTCACAAAAAATGTGGTATTTAAATGAGGCAGTGTGGTTCAAGCCAATTAGAGTTCTAGTCAGTGTTATACATAGAGATTCAAGCAATTCAAATTAATTCAATTTCAGATAGCTCTAAAGTCAATTGCTGTTTTTTAACTGTTTCCTAACTAAGGAAATCAGCAGACAGAACCGAAACCTCCCTTAATTCCAATCAACCACCCTAATGGTGCAGGAATAACATCATCAGTTATAAATTCTTTGATTTAAGACCTCTTAATTGTTAGTGCTGAAGCTTGGACACAGTAAAGAGTGGTGATATCTCTCAGTGAACTGAGTCATTTAGTTTGTGATGTGGAAAGCAGCATCTAAATGGCAATCTGAACCCGCCTTTTTGAGTTTTTTCCCCCCAGTATGTGCAGCACCGTCCTCTAACCCCTCCAAATGCCAAATGCTAAGCAGTTTTAATATGAAGTGACCGATTTTTTTTTTTTTTAGCTTTTGCATTGTTAACCCATTCCTCAGTGCAGCTCTGCAAGGCTAAAATGTTACAGGGATGACAACAACTACCATGTATTGTTTCAGTCGTTAAAACACGTTGCAAGAAGGCGGAAATGGTTCAAACAAAAACGTTTCTATGGAATAGGGTGGTGCTAGGATATAAAAGTGACAGTAGATGTGAGAATCATTGTAATTGGTTATTTTAGTAATCAGCATTGTCAAACTGAGCTTTTATTCGTGTTTGTAAATGTAGTAGATTTCAATTGATTGAATGCAGTTTTTGCTAAATACACACTTTCTCGTTTTTCCCATCTTGTAGGTATCCAGCCAACCACTTTGGGACACTGACGGGTCTGCAGTCTATGATCAGTGCCGCTTTTGCGCTGCTCCAACAACCACTGTTCGTAGTGATGGTGGGGCACCTCAATGGAGATCCTTACTGGGTGAGGAGCACCGGCTCACACATTCATTTCGAATACACACCCGGGCAAAAGTACCACGATGTGTACCCAAATAAAGTAGATGGAACGGCTCTGGAAGAGGTCAGCGACACCTACTGACACGTCTTTCTTTGCGACAGATCAATGTGGGCCTCCTCATCCTCTCCCTGGTTGGGTTCCTGTCCCCGGGGTATCTGTTTTATCACCGTAGAAACCTGATCAGGGAAAAGGCCGATCGAGATTTCGCGACCGCGAGTCTGCAAGACGGTGAAACTCCGAAAAGCCAGGCCAATGGGCTCCCACAGTACGCGCAGATGCCCAATGGGGACACTGCTTAAATGGGGCAATGGCTGGTTTCTCTAACATTTTGGACATACGCAGGCCTTCTCATTCCAATGACACTTGGACACTTCAAATGAAACCTAAACGCAAAGCAAAATTAAGGTTTTATTCTGTTTTCAATTTCAGATAAACTAATTGAACTGAGCCAGTCATAGTAACACATTAATAAGGCTTAAAATGAAAGATGAATTAAGACCTCTGGATTAAAAGAATAATAATTCTATCATGTGATCAATTTTAATATGAGTCAGGCCTGCTTTTACTGATGATTCTACAAAATATAAGAAATGAGGGACCACTATAGAATCTCAGCATTTTGTTAACTACATCCAGCAACTTCAGTTATCTGTTCACAGCAAAGAATCAACTAAAAACTCGCTTTTATGAAGATACCCATTTTTTTATGTTGATTATTCTATGTTATGCGCTTTAGTTTAATTGTAAATCATTCATAATTACAAAACCAGCTGCTTATCCTGACAAAGTTACACAACTGTGACCATTTTGAAAAGATTTACTTTGTTACAAGACATCCAAAAAGGACTTAGACATCTTTTAGGGAGAAGACTCGCTTTTTGTAACGAACAGAAACGGGCAGGCAGGATACAGAAACTCTGGATTAAACTCACCGATGGCTTATAATAATCTGCCACTAGTGACTGGACTGAGAGCTGGTCAGAGGTGCCGGTGGATCTGGTGAAAGCTGACCAGCACTAGTGCCAAGATCATGACACTTTTAGATATAATTTGGAGCAACAAAAGCGACAACATATCCATGTCCTTATATAAAGAACACGGCAGATGTTTACGATAAACAGTAAATTTGATATTTATTAAACTTTCTGTATATTTTGTACTTCAAAGCCACAGACTAAGAACCAAACCATATATTAAATGATTTTCATGACGTGACTTTTTTTCCCCCACAATTTTTTAAGGTGTTATTGAGAACTATGAAACACCACTTCTAGTCTGAGCCCTATTTTGAAAATGCAAAAACGATAAAGATATTTCTCCAGTCAAACCAAAATCACTAGCTAATCTACAGATCCAAGGGCCATTTAGTTCAGCAGTGTATGAATGTAATTCAAATAGGCTATTTAACCAAAGATGTATATGCATAACTTTGTAAATTAGACTTAGACTTCATTTAACCTTTTTCTGTAATATTACCCAGTCATTTAATTTTTTTCCATTGGGCTCTTATAATCCTCAGAGGCTAATTCTTTATTAAACCTCTTTTAGCCCACTTTCCTCTGCTTTTGCTCCCATTTGAAGGCCGGTCAATGAGCAGCAACACCGAATTCTGAATAGTTTTCGTGCCCTGGTCTTGACTGACCAGGCCAGTCTTCCTGTTACTGCAATCAACCCTGAGCGCTGTAATGTCAAAGCTCCACAGAAATTTTGAATCGGTTGAAAATCAACAGCCATTACAACTATTTGGGGATATGGGTAAAGGCATTGGACCCACAGGCATCACATTTTATTTCTATTATTCAATGGTCGTTTTAGAATATAAGAAAATAGTCTTATTTATTCCCCCGGTGTTTTGTCTATTTCATGACAAACTGTGCAGGCACAGACTTTCTTAGAATAGTGAAAAATAGAGAGTTATATAAAGACTTGTGTTAATGTTAAGGAGTAAACACAAAGAAAGAAGTTGATGAGGTTTGAAGAGTACACAACTTATAAAGCAGACAGAATTTTTTATAAAGTTCTCTAATGTGAGTAAAGCCTAATTCAGGCTTAAAGCACAAAGTAGTTTCTAGTAAAATATGAGACTATTGAACTTCTATTATCCTAATGAAATTAATTGCATTATTTATATTCATAAATGAGTTATAACACGTTGTAATGATGTTATAACATAATGATTTTGGTAGGTCCATTTTTGTTTCCGCTGTGATAGATGTTCTTCAAGACTTTGGCAGACTTGTTTTACTTTGGCTGACTTGTTTAATGTGTGTAATTGCTGCTCTTGTGTCCCGTATGTCATGTGTTCTTTCTTTTTTTGGATTAATTTATGTATTTATTTTTGGTTCTCTGATAGAGATCTTAGCCAGTTTACAGCAGCATGAATAACATTTTGGCACCATAACTGACACAGGTGAAAAAAGAAGTACAGATAAATGGTTACAGGTATGTACATAAAAAATGACAAGCTATAATATTGAAATGTAATATAAGAGACTAGGCACCTTTGATTTCTGTAAATTCTATCAGTCTGGATATTGAAATTGTAGAATGTGACCTGAGTTAAAGCTGTAAAATGTAAAGTTACATATCATTTTGTCTGTATTTTAATAAATGCTTTGCATATCTGTCACTTAAAGATAAATGTCTTCATTTCTAATTGTTACTTTTTAATATAATCAATAAGGAAAGGAACCCGGCTTGAAATTTTTCCTTTGTCTAAAAGACTCCAAAATACAAATTTAGATTTAAGATCTTTCCATGTTTTTTATTATCGTGTTTTTATTGGGGGAAATCTGAGTTGTAATCATCTTGGATGTTTAGGACTATTAAAACCATGTATGTATTTAAACTATTATGTAAGAAACTCTCTCATTTATTTGTTCATTCTATTTCAAGTGAAACATAACATTAAGTTGTGGCTAAACATTAATCCCCCAAATTGGTGAATCCACATGCTTTGTAGTTCATGAATAAAGTATTTCTCATAACAAGAACCTCTGTTTCTGTTGAAAAGATCAATATTTCTTTAGGACATACGTTGATTTAAGAGCTACCTCAGAATGCTTTGCTATTCAACATCATCTTATTTGATTTGGGCTTAATGTGGTCCCCTATTGGTCAATCAAAAGGGCAGCTATTTCAGCTTCCTGTTGATTGACCAATAGGTAAGTAACTGACCTTACCCATGCAGAAACAGGTCAGAACTTCCCTTGTTGGTTTTTTAGGGGATTACTGTGGAAAAGAATCCATCCAAGCAGGTGAAAAATAATCGAATGACTTCCCTGACAAATGTGGATCGTTTGTTAATATTGGCTCAAGAGGACTGAACTGGAAGGTAAAGATTTTGTCATTGTTTGAACTCTGAACTACGGTGACATGGGCAGTAACCAAAAGAACAACTGGATCGGGTTTCCTTAAGCGGAGGGATGCGCTCGGCCTTAGGGACGGGGTCAGAGAAACGGCCACATGAGGGTACCTTCTGCCGGGAGGAGGTTCTGGAACACGCCCAGAACTCGATGGATTATGGGCTATCCCAACTGGCCCGCTAACAGGGAGGGATCCCCAGGAGCAGCTGGAGGTTGTTGCGATGAAGAGCGATGTCTGGGTCACCAATCCTGAATAGATGGATTGATGATAAAGCCACATCGTACTGGACCGTTTTAACAAGTTTTTTATCTCTACATGGCTCTCACAGATGTTCATTTGTTCATATCCTCACATTCAAGCTCTCTAAATGATCCATCTGCACAGTTTTTTTGGCATTTTTCATGGTAATTAGACATTGTTGTCGATGGGGTTGCTCAGAAAATCATGTTATATTAGTGTTTGCCTGGTTATGACTGCCATGGAGGAGAACAGAATTCTATGTAATTCTCAACCGATCAAATAAAAAAAGCAGCAGTTTATGAATTCTTAATATCATTAACAGCAAATGTATTTATTCTATTCAACCATATGCATCAAAACAATCTTAGGATATTGTAAAACTGATGCAGTCATTGAATAATTCATAGAATATCCAAAGTTTGATCAGAATTAAAATCTAAAGAAGCAAGGCTTGAAGTTGGCTGAGTGTTTTAAACAATGTGTTTTTTAATGTTAGGGTAACACTAAAGTTGTAAATGTGATCAATTAAATCTGATATTGTATAGAGAGAGTGCAGAGGGATCTGAAAACCTAATGTACAGCTTACTCTGTCTTTTGTAGCCATTTCTTAAATTCAAATAAACACAGCATGACTGTAAAATACACAAAGAAATGCAGCTCAGAACAACAGATTAATTTCCATAATCATAAAATATATTACTTCATTTAAAATCAGAAACTGCGACATTTCTAACACTTTTTAGTCCACTCAATGTAAAATGAGTGATCAGCTCCAAATGTTTGGAAAGAACCACAACCAATGGAGACCCTGGTCCTCCAGACATCTCAGATCAGATTTCCCACTGCTTTCCTCACAAATTATTTCACAATCCTATTATTTCTATGCAAGGTTAATCTTACCGACCAGCCCTGCTTATACGGATCAACACACAAACCACTCCTTAAATTGGAATGTTTTGCTCGGACTCTTGAAATCACAGAGACATTACTAACCCTAACCCTAACCCTAACCCTAACACCAGATATCATTAAATGGGATCCGATGCAAACATAATCAACAAAGACTCCAGCTCAAAGTCCCAAATGATCAGTTGTTCAAGTCCTGGTACCAGATAACCAACCCACTGTCAAAGTTTCAGTATACTGTGTCCAATGTCAAGTGTGTGAAAAAAAAAGGAACCTACCGAATGTTAACTGAGAGATCGTGATTCTTTCCAGCCCACATTCCAACATGGGCATTCATTTTTGAAGGACTATTCTTTCAGAACTTTTCAGAAATAATTTGAAAAAAAGACTTGATAGTCTCTGTGTTTTATTAATGTTGACACCATTACACCAACAACTATTCAGTGGGATTGATCATAAGAGGGCTGGAAGATTAAGAAAATAACAAGTACAAAGAAAGAAAACACTCAAACGTAGTTGATGTGTGATTATAGGGACCAATAACTGTCTGCATCAATAGTGGTAAGTGCCGTTTTGAGGCTGTATTAATGGTGATGACCCATTATTTGTGATTGTGTCATATGGATGTGCCCTCAACACAGAACGGCTTTCTTTGTGCGGCCTCCCATGGGAAATGGGTCATCACAAAAACATCCATTGTTTTTCTTCTTTTTTTTTTTTTTGATGCCACGATTGCCCCTTTAGTTTAAGGACTTTATGGAGTCATGCCGCAATACACACTCGTGCACCGTGGACCACAGGGCACTCTAAAGCCGCCTGTTTGTTTGGCCGGTGGTAGGATTTTAGATTTTGTTTTTTATTTGCGAGCTTCTGTATATGTGTGTGTGTGTTGAGAAGCTTGATTGTCCGGGCTTATCCTTACCGCTCCTGCTGTCATTTTAATCTTCTCTTTGAGCCAACGTGTGTGTGTGTGTGTGTGTGTGTGTGCAGAGGGCCTCATTTGGTACACGTTGGTTTTTATCCCTTCAAAGACGCAGGTTGCTTAACGCCCTGTGTCAGGGTTAGAGTTGGGTTGGGGTCTGTAGAGGAGGTTATACTGTTGCTATGGTCAGATGTCCAAAAAATAACCCCCCAATAAGCACGCGAAGGGTGCAGGAGTTGGGGTCAGCGCCCACAGACAAACGCACGCGCCCGCACGCACGCAACCAAGAACGTTACTGTGTCAGTGTGTCACATGAGGGGATAAAGAGCTTGTGTGAAAGACGGATTACGGGACGACAACGTTAATAATAATAAAAACAAACCAGCGAATCTTAATCAGCTGGCAACCAGTTAAAAATCAAACGATTGTGCTCCAATGTTGGGAGAAAAAAAACATTCACTTGCAATTTACAATAATCATGACGTTCATTTCCAGAGGGGCGGGACTAACCCGTAAACTTCGTCGAGTACGTTGGTAGCTTGATTGACGTCCCTGTCGTCCTATCAGGGTTATTTTCATTACGACAGCGGCGCTGTTGGACCCTGGCATTAGTTTTGTGGTACTGACAAATATGTCGGCCTCAGGGAGTCTCTTGGCCACCAACGTAACGGGATGTGAGGACTGCTTTCAACATTTTGGGATTATTTTCACTTCGTTGTCTGTTTGCCAACTTTCGCCTTTAGGGGAGCAGCATTCACACTGAGTCTTGCCGATAAAGATAAGTTAGAAAAAAAAAAGAACTCGGTAGCATCTGACACTGGCTAACCCGTTATTAAGCTAGCTGTCGCTTCTGAACAAACGTCAAGCGTATCGGTGGCTAGCTAGCCAGTCAGTCATTTATCCAAATTAGCTTAGAGAGCGTTCCACCAGGAAATACGTGCTTTCTGGCGCCGTGGGGCGAGTCTTGTATTGCTCATGGTGGACTTGACAAACTGGAACTGCCGACCATAATCCCGAAAGGACGTAACGCGACCAAGATTTGACACATCCCATTCAGCTTTTTTTTGGACCCACAGTGATTGGAACTCCCTCTCAGGTGAGCTGAATTGTTAGCCTACGGCTAGCCAGGCACTGGACCTGGGTAGCTTACGGCTGGTCAATGTTGCACGGACTGAGTGTCATAACGTAGCGTTACATTTAGCTTTACTAGTCAAACGATGCACAGTGAAAATGATAAATCTGTTTAGCCTGTCTGTAGCTAATGGGAATGATATGCTATAACCTAACAATTGCAAGACAAGCAATTCCATTGCAGAGCTATCTTGACCCACCTTTTTTATATCACCATGCACTCTTATTACCAGTTATATAACCATTAATGTGTACCAATATTTATGCAGTAGCCCCAATTGCATCCAAGTCGACGAGTCGACGTTGTGTGTCCCACCCCGGCTTCTGTACGATCCACGGCCCGACGTGGGACGATTATCGCCCTCGTACAAGCACGTAATGCAACATCATGCCAAATTTTGAGGTTGCTGAATTCCCCCTTATCCGGATATCCAGCCTCTGGACGGTATTACATACATGTAAACGCCCATGCGACGAGGGCAGATCGCTCAGATCTTTACATGTTTGTGTAACCCTGCGATCCTTTTCGGTTCCACTCGCCTTGTCTTGTAAAACCCCTCTGCCGGCAGAATCGTGTCCTCCGACCTGTTAAAGCGAGGGGGAAAGCTGTGCCGTTTGACTGCCTCGGTCACCTGGCCCAGACATGGAGCATCCTCGTTTCCGCGAAAGCAAATGGCAACCCGGATCCACAGGATGCACGTCGAAAATGAGCTAAAAGTGATTATTTTGCGGCCTTGGCACACACAGCTGTCCGCCTACTGTGCTGCAGGCCACACACACACCCGGTGTCTTAGCATTCATGGCCGTGGATTCTTCACATGTAAGGAGGTGAGACGTTTTGGGAATTTCCAGCTGTGCACAGCATTGGAGAGGGAGAGCATGTCTGACCCGATGTGAGGATGAGGGAGAGCGTGCCTGACCTGGTGTGAGGATGAGGGAGAGCGTGCCTGACCTGGTGTGAGGATGAGGGAGA
>JABUIW010000212.1:537452-568802 GCA_013363375.1 Menidia beryllina
ATTATTATTATTATTATTATTATTATTATTATTATTATTATTATTATTATTATTATTATTATTATTATTATTATTATTAATAATGAATTAATTAAAAAAATAATATAATATAATAATAAATCTATAAAAGGGGATTTTTGCTTCCCTGGATGAAACTGATTCATGATGTCACCCTCATTACTCATTGGGTTGACATCATTTTGTAAAAAGAGGAAAAAAAATCACTGGACTCAAAGAATTAAATAATTCAAACATCTCTTTGTTAGATAATTAACCAACGAGGAGCTGTTTAATTTATTAAGAGCAGTTTAATAATTTTAAATCAAAATTTCGCAATTGACTACATTATAGATCAGACTTAATAATAATACTGTAATTTATATAATGACACTAATCTATTGCGTGTAGAATAGAATAGAATAGAATAGAATAGAATAGAATAGAATAGAATAGAATAGAATAGAATAGAATAGAATAAAATAGAATAAAATAGAATGGCGCAGCAGTGCCCACATCACGACCTCCAACGTCAGCAGGAAAACTGTGTCAGTGGCGCACAGCGGAAGGGAGAAGACGTGTGAGAGGAATACTGATGAACATAAATTTCTTTTTCATTTTTCTGTATCATTGTTTGTTCACATTCTGTGTTATTTTTTGTATTACCATGCAAATTAAATTCCCCTTTAATTTCTCGCTCCATTATAGCTGATGTAGAGTGTCTGTCTTATATTTCTGTTGGTTTGATTATTTAATTTCTGGCTCCAAATTGTGCGCCGTTGCCTCTTTCCGGTTGAGGTGGGCCGATCTGGGATCGGTTTGAAGCCGTAAAGGTCCATTTGTTAGGCTGGGAACGGATCTGAGGTCAGCTTCTGGGCCTCAGCTCGCTTTTTATCCGCTCCAATCAGAGCCGCTCAGTCCGCTCTGACGCACGAGTGCCAAATCTCAAAGTGACAGAGTCAGAGGTAAACACACCGGAAGTCACACGTCCTTGTTTAGGAAACAAAAGCATCGTGTTAAATGTTTCAACATTTTGCTCTCCTCAGTCACACACAACAAAGAGAGTAAAGACACAAAACAAACTAAGAAACACAAAAACTAAACATAAATAGATAAAATCACTGTTAAAATGGATCAATAAAACTAATACTTCTTTAGAAAAACTATTGTAATTTTAACTGAACATTCATAATTAGACCGTTCATCTCATTGTTATCTGAAAAAAAAGACTTTTTGCAGAGTTTACAGTCCACTGTAATACAACCAAAACCAAATCAAATGCATCAAATTAAAACAAAGTCAATATCATACAGAGCAAGTAAAAAAAAAATACTCTGAATAAGAGAACCCATATTTTTGTATCCCTTTAATTGTGCAAAAGAGTATAATTCAAACAATATTTCTGTTTGGGGTAAATTGTTTTCATCCGATCTCATTTGGACTGAATTTTATTTTTAATTTCTTTTCAAGTTCCCACTTCTTAAGACCAACACAAACCAATAAGGACAATAATGATTCAATAATGAGTGTAATTTCCACCCAAAAACGTTTAATCTGTTCGCACAGGGCTCGTTCTACCCTCTCTTTTAATCAAAAAGGTTCCCAGAAGGCTGGGTGGTTTTAGATTGAAGTGGCAAACAGGATCCTGCACGGCGGTTGCGCATTCTGATCCGGGATTGTGATCATGATGGAAGCCGTCCCAGCGCAGCCCCAGACGGGATAAGCCGCTCCTGACGCCAAAGACCTACCGGGTGGCCCCTTCTCTTTTTGGTTCTCCTCCAGCATTTGGACAGCAGAACCATCCCCCCCCCCCCTCCCCCGGACCGAGGCAGGTGAGCCATCCGCCGTGCGTCAGCAAGCCCGCTTGTCATTTGCGTCCCCCCCCCCTCTCAATAACAGCCGGATCAAATCCATTCTAGAAGCATTGGGGATGTTCATATTTCCTGCTAATTTAGACACGGCCAGGGGTTATTCATCCTTTGTATCCGTGGCAAATAAAATAAAAACCGACACCCTTCTCCGCCCTGGCCTGTACGCGTTAAGCCCCGCAGTTCCGTAGATGCGTGCCGGTCGATGTCATCCAGGGGAGGGAGGGGGGGGGGTGCGGCTTATGGGGGGGGGGGGGGACTCCCCGTGGCTCGTGTCATGGCGTAGGGAGCAGATGTGACACAAAACAGCGGAACCAAAGCTTCTGCTCTGCGTCCCGTTGGATCGAAATGCGGAGATTTGCCCCTGTGGCCTCTGCTGTGCTCCATCTTAGACTGCGAGGGGGGAGGAGGGAGGGAGGGGGGGAAGGGGGGCGGGATGCTGCTGAAGCTGCTGCTGTGTTGCGCTCTGCGCCCACAAACGTCCCTCTAACTCCTCCACAGGAACCCGCAGGTGAACCTTCCTCCGGCTCCGTGCGTCCCCATCCATCCCCCCACGCCGTCGGATGACCGTCTGTCCTCGCCTTAGTCCCCCATACTGACACCGGGAGGAGGCGTTCAGGGACTGCCGGGATAACTCAAAGCTCTGCCAGCGACCTCTTGGACAACAGGAGTGGCCCCTAACGACTTGTCAAGTGTCCCCTCCTGAGGAAATATGGACGAAACGCTATTAAAAAGCCAGGAATGATACCGGACTCTTTCACACCATGTGAAACAACTGTCTGGATGCTCGACAAATGAGTTATCTGGCTCCCACAAGAGGAAACGGTCACGTTATTTCTCTTACAGTTTGCAGGGTACCACTGTGTACTGCAGCATCTCTCAGAGAGGAACTTGGGGAGGGAAGGGGAACCCCTCTCAGATTGTGTTGGACAAACCCATGAATGTGTCATTAAGTGATTCCATTTACCTCTGAGGAGAAGTTTTGATCAATCCGTCAAGATGATGGTGGAAGGCACCGTCCGATCCTGCCGAAGGACTACCGTGGTTTAACGGGCAAAAAGAGGGGGTGGTGGGGGGGGGGGGGTGGTCATGGATTACCACGGCGACTGCTGCCTCTGCGACCCAGAGGAGGGCCACGCAGGTCTGGACGAGCCGCCCCTCCACAGCATCCACGCGCCCAACAGGATCCGGCCATCCTCCTACCGGGCCCTGAGGAGCGCCGTGTCCAGCCTGGCGCGCATCGACGACTTCTTCTGCGAGAAGATCGGCTCGGGCTTCTTCTCCGAGGTCTTCAAGGTACGCGTCAGGGTATCTTTGCACCGTATAGGAGCAGGTTCCAGGGATGTTGCAATGTCTTCACTAGACTCTGAGAAACCAATTTCCGCAGTGCAGAGTTATAAATAATAGTTCATTGGGAGAAACTGATTGGATCTAGGACACTCCCCTGATCTAGTACTTTTAGTAATATTGAGATTAAAGACCCTGGTTTTAGCCTTTTGTTCTCTAGTTGTAACCTAACTAGTGCTTCTAACAAATAAATGTCAAACTGAAAGCTGCAAATAGGAATTCTTCACTAAAGAGGGAAATGATTTCTTTGATGCGATAAAAGAGCATTACCCATGAGCCCCTTGGTGAGAATTCCCCAAGTTCTGCAGCTTCGGAATGACACAGTTTCTTCAGGATTTTGCTTCTCACAGGCTATAAATGCTATAGACGAGCCCCATTATACCTTCAATATTGTATTGGCCTAAAATACTGTCAGCCCCAGGCCCTTCAAGTCCGATTTCCATACCAAGTGTTTGGTCGGTATATCCATTTAGCTTATTAATGGCAAGAATTGATACTGAAAAAGTAGCAATGCAATAAAGCCCCATTTTAAAGTAAAAAAAAAAAAGCTTTACCGCTGCATTTATCTGTCAACTTTTTTAGGCACCATTCAAAAGCACGGACACACTTTTCCAAACATTTTCAGTGAGTTGATGTCTCCAAACCATTGACTAAAAATGTGTGTATTATCCATATGGTATGCAAGTTCTAACTTTTGTCTCGCAGTCTGAAGACTTCTGACTGAGGTCTTTAGAGTGTGAGATGAAGCTTTTGGGCTTTTGCATTTTGCCTAAGCTGATCTCGAAATGACGGTTCTGGGACCTTCCCATTTGGGAAGGCTGGCCACTTTGTTGGATATGTATCAACCATAAGAGACCCCGGCTTCTGAATTTTGGTACATTTGTTACATATTTGGTGCAATGTGCCATTTTAATGTTCATCTGAGGTTGGATTTACATAACGTTTAGGCTTTATAAGATGCAGATGAGTTTCCTATTGAGAGAGGTTGTGCTCTGTTTGTCGAGTACTCCGACATGTGTGCATGTACCAGCGTACCTTTGCGTTTAGACACTTGTGAAGGGACATTTTTTTCAAACGGCAGTTTAAGCCTCCACACAGCACGCGGCCTTGAAAACTATGTCAAAGCATGTCAAGCCGCAGTTGCAGTGTTTGCTCAAGGTGAGAGGTTTACTGAGTGGATTCCAGGGCACATTCTTCTGCTCTGATCTAAACCCAAGCCTTTACACACCCAGAAACCTGCCTTTTCTAAAGACCTCCATCATTTTGAGGCAGAAAATCCTAAGGTGTCTCCACCTTATGATAAGACACGCAATTACCACCTGAATGATCTTGACTCAGGTGAGCCTTCTCAAGTGGTCAGCATTTTCTGAATGTTGTGTTTGTGTGACTTTCAATGAATTTCAGCAGAGATAAGCTGGTTTCTATGACGCCCGGCACGTTTGTTAGATTCAGCCCTTTAGTGACCTAAACGATGTCACAACATCACGACGTTCACAACTCCAACATTTTACTTCTGATGTAATATTTTCATCTTTTTTGCTTTTATGTGAAGAAACCTTTTTATTTTCTTTGTTTCTTTTGCTTTCCTGTCTGTCTGAGCTTGTTTGGCTTCGGCCTCCAGTTTAACTTCTCTTAGAACCTCTTTTGTCAGCCATGAAAATCAAATGTAGGTAAGGTCCTCGTGGGTTTAAACCTAATGCATTTGCAAACGATGGAGATCCCTGTGCTGCTGTAAACATTTACACCTGGTCCTCTCCACAGTGATGTTGGACCCCATATAGAACGTGAAACGTCTTATATGGGAAGTTAAAGCTCCATACGCTGTAACATATAACCGGGTAACTGTAAAAAGATGTTAAATAGCACAAGTATGAGAAGGTGTGTTGACTATTAAGGCGTCAGTCCCCGCCTAAAGGGTTAGGGTTAGCATCCAGCTGCTATTCAAATCAAACATTGCTCACGGGAAAAATAGATGAAGCCAGTAGCTATTAGAGAAAATACTAAAGTGTCCTAAAATGTCCACTCTTTGTGAACACAGTTCAATGCAGTCCTCTCATCTGGGCTTAGGAAATTGATCTATCTTAGTTGGAGCCACATAAACATTAAATTCTTTCTTAAAGTTCATGTTGAATTCACAGAAAACTTTTAAATAAAAAAAAAAATTGATATCCCACTAAATTTGAAAAGACTTTTGTACATTCAAAATAGTTATACAGTATTATGATAGCCCTCCTTTCAGGTAATGACTTAAAGACGGCACAGCCTTAATCACCTCAAGGTTGGATTATTGTGACTGCTTGTACTTTGGTATTAGTCCGTGTCCTGTGCGTCCTGCAGCTGGTTCAGAATTGAGCAGCCAGACTCCTAACCAGTACCCAAAAAGGCCAATAGGGACCCTCCTGTTAGCATATCTGCTCTGGCTTCTGACTAGAGTACAGAACTGTTTTAGAAGATGCTCAGGGTTTCTACGCCTCCTGGAAAACTGGAAAAACAAGAATCAAAAGCCAAATGTCCTAAAAGCTCTCAGGTTATCCTGCAAAAATGAGCTGTGCTGGGCCCCATGTGACGCCAATCAAATCTGTGATTTATTTTACTATAATGCTTTTTTGAGACTTCTGACCAAATAAGAATTAGTACCTAAACAACATCAGTGGGCCAAAATTGAGCAGCTGAAACAGTCCCAGACGATCATTTTAAGGGTTGGAACCATCCACCCATCCATTGGACAAACAAACACACACTCTCATTCACTCCTAGGGGCAATTCGGAGTGTTCTATTAACCTGACTTGAGAGTTTTTGGATGGTGTGAGGAAGCCGGAGTACTCGGCGAGAAGAGGTAACCATGAAGCTTTTAAAACTACATATAAGTTGGCACCCTGTGGGATTTTTCTGATCTCTGTGCCTTTGTCAAATGACTAAAACGTCCAAGAAAAGAAAGTAATAACAGATTGCATTAATACTTCTCAATTAAATTTTATTATCAGATATTGAAATCATATAATATAATGTATATGGAAATAATCCCATGCGCAGCCATTGTGTGTTTTTCACTCGTGTTCTCTGCTATTTTTTTTATTGTCCATGACACACGCAGTCATGTTTCTTTTTGAAATATTAACTGATGCTTGTCAGGCATTATAAAGTAAACTGCAAATGCCTTATTTAGGACACAAAAAGTAGTTCATTTGATCTGATCCTGCATGCTTTGCAGCCTGGAGTTACTGGTACTTCATTATTAGTATGTTGAACATCCTCTCATCCATTTTTTTAATACCGCTTATTTCCAACGGGGTTGCTGGCGGAAAAAATATGTCTTACTTTGTTTTGTCTTCTGAAAATGTCCTGTGCTGGTTTGAATGCTGTGCTGTTGGGAGGAAATCTGCTGACAACTAGCGTTTTAGTTTTACTAGGTCCTGATGCGTGACCATAACCAAGTTTTCAGCTTGTTTCAGCAGCTACTTGAGCTTTTAAAAAGTCCCAGTAATACCTGGAACAAGTCCTTGAATTAAGATGAGTTGGAGAGAAGTTCAAGATGCAAAGCCGGGCCAAAAAAAAAGAAGAGAGACAAAAATGATAGTGTTTTTTAAATATCAACCCCGACAGGCATCAAGGGAAGAGTGAGGAACATCAGAACATTGAGAAAATTGAGACATAGCTGCAGGAACAAGTGAAGCACCTCTCCTCAGACTGTATGAGCAGAGAGGGACGGATAGAGAGGTAACCGTGAAGAAGCGGGATTACAGTGCCTCTCGGCAACAGATGGCGTAATCCTGGACCTGTCACTGAGAAGGAGCGTCTCTGCACAACAGTTCCTGGTTTTGACCACTAAATAAAACCCGAACCCACAAATGACAGCCTCTGAAATTTCTCCCAACCTTTCTTTTTGCTGCACCTAAATTTGCAGCATATTTTTTTAGATAAATTTTACTTTATTTAGTCGTCTATTTGTAAAATGTCATAAATTAAATGAATACTTAAGCAATATCATTTAGCTTCTAATAATAATCAGATTAAAGCAGAATTATGCTTATTTGTACTTTAAATGATCAATTTATTTCACATATAAAAAGCAACTTGGTGCTGATTTATATAATCAGACTCAGAAATACTTTAATAATAATAATAATAATCACAGAGGGTATAATGTGCAGCTGTGTATTTTTCAAGCAGGGGAGCATTTGTTCGGTGAACAAACTCCTTTTTCCATGTTGCAGGAACTGGAATAAATGTTCACGTCCTCACACCGCGAGGAGAGAACACAAACCTGCCTGTGTTGTGCGTTAGTGACACAAACCCGATTAGTGACATTATAAACCGTAAGACTAAATGGGTTATTTGCTGATTCAGGCAACAGAAGTGAGCACTCCGGTTTTAGACACTCAGAAACATTGGTGCCATGTGCTCGTTTGATTGTTTTGCTTAATCTGGGAGTAAATTAACCTTAACGTCATTGTCAAATTCTGACTTTAAAATTATGCACGGGAATAGTGAAAAGACTCAAATCTGGGCATGGATGGATGACAAGAGGTAAAAGGCGAATATTATTATTGTTTTCTGTAAAACTGTAGCAAAAGGTGGAACATAAAAAATAAAACTTGAAAAGGAAAAAAAAAATCCCTGCTATAACAAGAACCTGACTGAGATAAGGATGTGAACATGATATAATGAATCCCACCATTGTCTGAAATAAGGACTGAGAGAAATCGGGGAGTTTAGGTACTGTGGTGAGCTTGATGAGGTAATAGGGAACCGCTGAGACAATGGACACAGGGTGGTAGAGGAGCTAATGAATGGAAAGACTGGGAAAACAATGAAAATGTGGAACAGAACCCGACATGACTGAGGGGCACAGCAAGACTAAAGGCAATACAAAGAAAATCCAAACTAGGATGTGATTTAAAACAAGTTAAATAAGAATATAATGTGAATAAAACCTAGATAAACCAAAGAACATTGAAAAACAAAGAAACAAAGTCCACATCTAGGTTACTAAAACATGATATTTATAATATTGCGCAGTGTTTCTTTATAAGAGTTCTGGGTTCGAGTCCCCGGGGGAACCAGGACCTTTCTGTGAGGAGTCTGCATGTTCTCCCTGTGTACTCATGGGTTCTCTTCTGGTTCTCCGGCTTCTTCCCACAGTCCAAAAACCTGCACGTTAGGTTGATTGGACATTCCAAATTGCCCTTAGGAGTGAGTGTGCATGGTTGTTGGTCCTTGTGTGTCTCTGTGTGGCCCTGCGATGGACTGGCGGACTGTCCAGGGTGTACCAGGTCTCCCTCGAAAAAGAGATTTTATCTCAAGGGACTTCCTGGTAAAATAAAGGTTAAATAAAATAAATAAAAATACCCCGCCTCTCGCCCATTGACCACTGGGATAGGCTCTAGTCCCCCCTTGACCCCATTAGGGAATAAGCGGTATTGATAATGGATGGATGGATGGATAATGGATGGATGTTTCTTTAGAATTGTTTTAGCTAAAAAGGGATTTCTGAGACTTGCACCGCTGTCCACATGCTGGACTTTATCACAAATCAAAGCTAAAAGAAGGTTTAGCCTGCAGAAATTCCCCACATTTTTTTTAAAGCTTAGTCCACGATCCATATGGAGTTTTTTGCTCTTTGAATGTGGTTAAAAACTCCGCCGGTTCTTTTCCGGTTTAACACTCAGCTGCTCCTTAGTGCGTTTGTGTTTTCGTTTGCATGTGTGCGTGCTGCCCCCTCAGTAATGGCGCAGTGGATTTGTGCAGATCAGGAGGAGTGATGGGAAATCCACAAAGCCTATTAGCGATCGGCTATTAATACACACACACACACATACACACTCACAAAACGCACAAACTCATAAACAAAGAAGCGTGCATTTGCAGGCCTGGCATTGTTCAAACAATAGTAGCCCGTGAGTCATTCAGTCACCTACATGATGTCATGCTACAAAATAAAAAGTTACATGTTGAATCCAGATTTGTATTAACATGCAAATGCTAATTCTTCATACAAGTGATAAATATTGGAAATCACTCAACTTTAACCAATGAATCATGAAGTAAAAAGACACAAAAACTGATCGTGTTGCCATCTCAATTTACCAATGAAATCGACTTCAAATAAAAGTATTGTAAAAAAAAAAAAAAAAAGAATATAGTTAATTATTTGTAAGTTGATTCTGGTTCATCTTCCTCAGCTAAGCATGTCCAGCTCTACCAGTTAGCTTTACAGGCTGGTTATGGGCTTTTGGCCACTGTGCTCTTGACAGCTTAACACTTTTGACACATAGATTGTTAGATTTCTGCCCTTTTTTTATTATGAAAATTTTATTTAGTTTTTTGTTTGATAGAACATACAACAAATATATCAATATGCCACACCGACCTTTCCAAATCTACTTTACATTTAGCCAGTTGGTAAAGGCAGACCATGTACAATCATACTGATGCATTTTACATAGGAGGCTGTATGTCTCTTTCTCGTAAGAGGCCAGTTTCACTATAGTTCTCAGCCATTCATCACAAGGAGGAGGGTTCTTATTCATCCAGTGTCTTAACAGAATCCCTTTTGCTGTAGTGAGAGCCAGAATAAGCCACCTCTTTTCAAAAGGTGAGAAGTGTGAGTCTGGGAGTTCAACTGTGGAGCCTAAATTACTTCCATAATGTTCTTCCACCAATCTTAAAGGGCAGGGCAGGTCCAGAGAATAGCTGCTCCCTCCTCATTACATCTCCAGCAAGTGTCTTTAGGAATCAAATTCCATTTATGAAGTTGTCAATAGGTTCTATGCCATCTATGAATTATTTTTAATTGAATAAACTTGTTACTAATTTCTTTATACGTTGTGTTTACATTTTTTAAACATGAGTGCCAATCACCTTCAGAGATGTCCAGGCCATGTCTTCAGTCCAGTGTTTTTTAACCGTTGATAATGGTCGCCCAATTGAATAATTAACATTTTGTATATGTTGCCATTTTGCCATTGGTCAGCTTTCAAAGCAGATTTCTTCCCCATTTTTATGCTCCACCACCGTGTTATCACAGAGGTCTACAGACAAGTGCTTTAATCGTTCTTTTTTCCCAAAATGTGAGATGATCTAAATGAGTGAGTTGAATGATAGGATCTGGAATTAGTCTTGTTTTCAAATATTTTTCAAGGGTTCTGTCTTAAATCGAGTCTGTTTCCTGTGGTTCTGCCGAAATCTGTCTTTATCCTGTTGATGTTGACTCACTGTGAGTCCTTTCGTCACATTCCAGGTGCAGCATCGGATCACTGGGCAAGTGATGGCGCTGAAAATGAACACGCTTGCCAGTAACAAAGCTAACATGCTCCGAGAGGTGCAGCTTATGAACCGGCTCTGCCATCCAAACATTCTCAGGTAGGCGGAAAGGAACAGTTTGAATATTTGTGTTGGAAATTGTGTCAGAAACTAATTCATTATCTTCAGTTTCCAGAGAAGGTCCACTCATTCAAGGCCGGCAGTTATACTTTCATTATTCTCTGAATTTTAGTTACTTTTGGTGTATGTTTGTTGAACAAAATGACCTGTGACAAGTTAAGACTCAGTGTATGTGCTCACGTTTAATAGATTCTCAAAAGTGGAATGAATCTGTAACCAAAGCAGGATGCAAACGTTAAGCAGTATTCTAATAACAGAGTGAAGCCTTATTCTGATATGTCTAAAATGAACTGTCATGATATAAACCTTTTTCTTTGAGTTTTCTGAGACCTAATGAGTCAAAAACCGAAACACTTCTGATGGTCTGGGGAAGAAAATGCAGAAAAATGAGTTAAGAACAGATTTGGTCATTCAGGGCCGAGTTGTGGAAACCAGCACGGCACTATTGTCACTTCTCTTTTAGATATACAAAGTTTTTTATTTCAGACGAGTTAATCTGAATTGTCCTATCACTGGTTTGGAAGTTGAGTACTTTCAGTGTTTCACTGCTCTCTTTGACGCACACATGGGGGCGCCACAGTTTGCACATTTGAAGGTACACAGTATTTGGAGTCACTGAAATCTCGAGTGCATTCAGAAGAATTGGAAATTTGTGAAATTTAAAATGACCTCTGGTTAATTTAATGTTGTTTTCTCAAATCTCCTCAGGTTCCTGGGGGTTTGTGTGCATGAAGGGCAGCTACACGCGTTGACTGAGGTACAAATGTTCTCCTTTCTTAAGTGCTTTGCCTCCTTTTATAGTTTTTATTTTCCAACTAATATTATTGATATTCATACAAATGATTATTCTTATTCAGTAAAAGTATATTTAACCCAAACTCTTTTGTAAAGGTCCTAAGCTGTGCTGTGGTCATATTTCGTCCTCTTTCTGAAGTACATAAACGGTGGTAACCTGGAGCAGCTGCTGGATAGCGATCTGTACCTGTCCTGGGGCGTCCGGATCAATCTGTCTCTGGACATCGCCCGAGGCCTGCAGTACCTGCACAGCAAGGGCATTTTCCACCGAGATCTCACCTCCAAGGTACAGCATGTGAGAATTGGGAAACTACAGCATGCATGTATTGACAGGCAGATTTATTTATGAAGTGAAGTGTGAAACAAAAATGAAAATAAACCAAAAAATATCACAAGGAATCTTACATTTCTCGAGATGCATAAACCATAAAATAAACAACTCTACATCTGTGCATCATATAAACCAAACCGGGCTTGGCTAACATAAATGGTAACCTAAAGGAAAAAACATGTGAACGTGTCACTAATCAGCACACTGTGTAATACCCTACCATTTAAAGCCTCAACATATGACAGTAAATTCACATATAAACATAGACAGACAATGCAACTCGAAGAAAATGTATGCTGATTATCACTGGAAGCCGGCAAAGTTTGGTATTCTGTTGCTTTTTCCTTAACTCTTTGGAGAAGTTTGTTTTAACATGACAAACCCCGACTGCTGAACCAAAACAGGCCAGTAGATGGCGGCACTGCAGTTTTTTAATATTCCTATTCAAATAAAATACCATGAAAAAACAAAATGAAACGCCTCAAGTCATTTTTGAAGATGAACAATAAATATCGGCCTTCTGATACTATGACGGTATAGTGAAAACCCTCCAACAAAAGTATGAATCATCAGATGTTCACTGGTTGTATTGTCATTTTAAATTTGCCTAAATGTGTAGAGATCGTTTGTAGTAATGTAGAGTTGGAAACAGAAAACATGGGAGGTTCAGCCTTTTGCCAGCTAACACAAACAAGAAACGCTCCTCTCAAAGTAGAATAACAACAGGAAACATGTTCTTTGAGTGGTTTCGTTTGACGGCACACGATAAAGCGGCCAGGAGAGCTAGTTTCCGCTTGTTTTCTGTTAGTGGTTAACAGAACTTTCAACCGTAACTGTTGTGAGACGCCCAGATTCAGGTGCAGAAGAAGTTCAGAGTAAGGTCATCCTCCGCGATATTTCTTCCACATCATGTCAGACAAGAAAATGGCCCTATACAGCCATTATAGCAAGAACACACACACACACAGACACACTGTTTTTATCCATTTATTCTATAAATGTAGATAAATCCATTGTAGTACTACAGAGCATTTCTAAACATCCAGTCATCCATCTTTTTTCTCTTCTGCTTATTCTTAGTAGGGTCACTAAGAGTTTATGATCAATTTAGAATCTTCAATTAGTTAACGTGCATATTTTTGTTCTGAACTGGGAACATTACAAATGTGGTGCAATGCAAACAGTAGAGTAACGCACTAGCTTGACATGAGATTTTTTGGGGAATTTTATACAGACCAATGTTGCCGGTCACAACATCTGCATCTTCTAGGAGTCGTTTATGAGTCACATTTCTGGTTGTTTTTATTTGGTGATTGCATTTATCACTTTTTTTTTAATCACTCAGTGTTGTTGCGGATGTAACCGTTGCTGTGTTTCTATATTCAGAACTGTCTGGTTCGCTGTGAGAACGGCAAGTTCACAGCTGTGGTGGGAGACTTTGGCCTGGCAGAGAAAATACCCGATTACAGGTCAGTGAGATGTAACCTGGATTCAGTTTTTTTTCTCTGTTCTTGTCCTCTCCTACTAATTATTATTATTATTATTATTATTATTATTATTATTATTATTATTATTATTATTATTATTATTATTATTATTATTATTATTATTATTATTAATATTATTAATATTATTTGTGTAACAGCAATGTAGTAGTAGGTTTTATAAAAAAAAATAGTTTCACTAGCATGAATATTTGATGTCCCTCTGTTATTCCTGTTATCTTATAACAACAGTTGACGGTGGCAGTGTATTCATTTGAACATATCCCACTGAAGTCCATCCATCTATTTCCTTGACCTGGTCAGGGGGGCCGAGGCCTTTCTCAGCCGTCACTGGACGAGATGCAGAGTGCCCCCTGGACGGGTGGCCAGTCCATCACAGAAGCACTTACTCAGGCAGTTTAGCTTTATTAGTTAAACAAACATGCTTTTTTTCACTGTGGGGAAAGCCAGAGTACCCATAGAGAACCCAAAGGCAAAACTACAGATTCGTACCAGGAACTGAGCCACAAAGGTGACACTAAAAGCTACAACACGTTCTAATGATGGATGACTTCTTCTCTTGGCAGTGACTGTGCGGAGAAGCGGCCTCTGGCTATAGTGGGCTCTCCATACTGGATGGCCCCCGAAGTTCTGAGAGGCGAGCTGTATGATGAGAAGGCAAGCCTGCTTTAACGTTGCACAGTTCATGCAAACACGTACTGCGGAAAAGTCCAGGTTCAGATTATGTAAATGAGTTTAACGATCATAATAATCTCACATCACTTTTCTTTGAGCGATGCTTTCACTCCTCTCATCAGTGCCGCCAGTTAAAAAACTATTTCACATTCATATGTTACTGAGCAAGTTTCAACATCGGGGACACAGTTTTCACATCTTTTTAACACATTAACTGGGTTTCTGACCAACAGTTATTAATGATAACCTGCAGTATTATACTGATCACTTCAGCATCAGTGATTCCTACTAGAAATGAATGTTTGAGTATTATTAATGTTGGTCATCTTCTAGCCTTATGGTTACATTTTGATCACAGTTTGGGATCTTATTGGAACCCTGAGTGCATGCTTTCATGATGAGAGCCGGAAACTGGACGGTGCTGACCTGCTCTTCTGCTTCTTTGCTCAGGTGGATGTGTTTGCTTTTGGCATCATCCTGTGTGAAATCATTGCCCGGATTGAAGCTGATCCAGATTTCTTACCCAGAACAGAGGTAGGAGCCTAGAGCGAGGCACTCTAGTCTGTCATGTACAGTTCCTGTTGTTGGGAAAATAAATGTAATCCCACAGTTGCATACTGGGAAAACAAATCCTGAAACTGCTCCATTTAAGGATAAAGCGGTGGGTTGAGTTTTGGTTAAACTGTTAAACAAGTTATATCATGGCATTGAGGGCTGTTGGGTGAGGAGCCTTATCTCCTACAAAAACACTGACAAAGACGGATTAGCAACACAAGAAAACTACATTTCAGTTTGTTCTCACTCAATCAACTTAATGTAGACAAAATCTCTGAGTGGTCATATCGTGAAAAATGATTAATTGTCCATTCGTGCAATGTGGCTGGAAGTCGTTAAATTTAGGACAAGCTATCATTTCCAGACCAGACGGTGGGATGCACACATCAAGACATAAAGGAAGACCAAATATGGGTCAAACAGTGGGCAAAAGGAGACACCCAGAATTAGACAGCGCTTTCTCAGACACTCAACCTCTAGACCTCTCCAGATCTGTCCTCCTGACACAGACCTGGCTGATAATGAAACCTCCTTTTTTCGACCAAGTCTGTCCCTTCCTGCGGCATCTTCACCATCTCCATAAAACAGCACAGGGTTTTAGCAGCCAACAGCACTCAAGTGGGAAACAACAGTTTAGAACCAATAAGTAAAGAGGCAAGGCTTTATTTTCTTTAAAAATGGCAAGTCGCTCGGGTGACTGGACCAGATGGCAAAGTTTTACCGATAGACCTCAGCTTACGGCTTCACACCTGACACACAATGCAGACACATGGGCTGACGGTACTGTTCGATCATTTCAGTTAAATGGAGCAAAGTGAATATAGTCTGTCGTACAAGAGTAAAAATACACAGCCCAGAAAAGCAATCGGTGCTCCCTCCCCCCTCGCTCGGTGCGGTTATTGATGTTGATGTGTCTGGGCAGGACTTTGGACTTGACGTCGATGCGTTTGAGAACATGATTGGGGATTGTCCATCTGCACTCTTCAGCCTCGCTGTGACCTGCTGTAATGTGAGTACCCGCCCACTTGCTGTCATCGCTCACATAGTTCGTCATCGTGTTTTAAGGGTTGCGATTGCAGATTGATACCCCTCTCCGTCTAAACCGCAAGGACTTAAGAGCTGTCAATAAGCGGCATTTTGTCTTTCACTTTTCAGATGAGTGCAGAGAGACGACCCTCGTTCTCTGACATCGTCTTTACTTTGGAAGCCATGGAGAGAGAAGACGAGAGAGAGAAGCCCATCGCTCTCGGTAAAAGCACCAATCGATGAATTCTACTTGAAATGCCCTCATGTTTTTACAGCACTGTTGATATGGGGACACAAAACAGACAACGGGCTTATTTTTCCTGAACGTTTGAAACAGATCTAATTGGGGTCCTAGATTGTTTCAGTGGGAAAATTGATTTTAGAATTGTTATTTATCTGGTTTGCGAAAGAGCTCAGTTTGGTAAAATTGCTTTGGCAAGAGATTTTCAGAATCGTGGTGAACTCCCTGCCACATTTTCTGGCCTCCCTCCCAATGCCCGGATTTATTTGGGGACTTATTATTGAGAAATACTGTCCTCTCTGTTGCTTACGGGTATTTTTGCTTCAGCATTTATTACTTGATGTGTATATGTTTAAATAAAAAAGAAAAAAAAGATTCTTTGCCCAAACCTTTTACATCGTGGAACAACTTGAAATAAAAATACCTGGTGTCTCACAGGATTAGGGATTTTATTCAAAAAGTTCTGTAGACCATTAGAACCCGAAACAATAAAAAGATAGTAGATTAGTTACTAGAGTAATTTGTGTCGTGCCCTTCACATTCATTATGAGGCATGTCTATTTCTTTGGTTGGTTCTGCTAATCAAAGTGATGTTCAGTACTTTGGTCTGTCACATTATCTGACTTATTTCTGTCCAACATATCTTTCCCAAACCTTATGCTGCCCAGAGCCATTGGTGGTGGATGTGAGTCCATACCGGCGCCGCAGCTCTCCCTGTCACCCCGGAGACCGCAGCCAACCGGGTCAAGGCTTGGCCAGGAGCCAGTCGGACGTGCTGCCTCCCACGGCCTTGACTCTTCCACTTCTAGGGACGCCCGCACGGGTCAACCCCTTCTCTCTCAGACAGGACCTCAACGGTGGACGCTGTAAACTCTTGGACACGCCCAGCAAGTCCGTCATCTCCCTGACCTTCACCCTACCAGCACTTCAGGACCCGTGTGCCTCCCCCCACCTCCTCAGAGGGACTCCGGGGTTACGGGCACCTCCGAGGAGGTGCCAGTCGCTTCCTTGCACTCCGGAAATTAGCCGGACTGTTGCCTTCCCAAGTGACACTGAGGGGAAAGAGGCGGCAAGGGACAAGAGCAGAGTGGCTCCCGGGGGTGAGGAGATGGAAGGTGACATAGACGAGAACAGATGGATACCACAGAGAGCAGAGGGCAGCTTGCATGATAGCACTGAGAAGAGAGACTCATTTCAAATGAAGGAAGAAGGGAAAGATGAGGATTCAGGTCTTCCTGTCGAGCTGGAGATGGTGTCACTGGAGCGGCTGGATGAGGAGGAGGAGGATGAGGAAAGCGTTTGTCTGACTGAACCCATGGACTGCACCAAGTCCCCAGAACCATCGGAGAGAATCCTGAACTCCACCGCTGGAAAACCGCTCCTCACCTCCACCTCCTGCTCCACCTCACAGACCAATGGTTGGCGGCTTCCCATCTCCAACGGGCCTCCCTCTTTGCCCCCTCTTCCACGAATGGACAACAACAACGGCTCTGCCCTCGTGATTGGGCAGCAGGTGCAGTGGGGCGGAGGCCATCGCTCCAATGGTTACAGTGGAGCCCAGGTCCAGTCCTCTGACTCGAGTGGCCCCTCTGAGCAAGACGAAGTCTTTTCCTGCCCAGGCTGCTGTTTGGTGGGACTGAGTTTCCCCTCAGTGTGCCTCCGTGGTTCAGCTGCCGTGCCTGCCCCCCATAGGAGAGCATCTTTACCTCGGCGCCGGCCATACCGAAACCTCAACGGTACGATAACTGGTAGCAGCGCCTCCTCTTCAGTGTTGGGCGCCACGGCGGCTAAAAACCTCCTGTGTCGCAGCACGAATGGACTGGTGGTGGCGGGGCCTTCCATGCCATGCGAGCCCGGCCGGCCCCTGCCAGAGGCCCAGTCATAAACCTGCTCAGAGAACCCCTGACGTTATCCCTGAGACATGCACCAGCACTAAACACGAGGACAAAACAGAAACACTACATTTTACAAGGCTGAGAAGATCCACCACTGAAGATGTCTTGTTAGTTCTGTGCTGCTACTGAAAGCTTGGGCGCTATGTTGGGAATTAGAACGATAGCAGTTGAGCGGTTTAAACACAATACACTGAAAAAAAAAATGCTGGCATACTGTAAGACGTAGCTAAGGCGAAAAAAGTGGTTTGAGTCAGGGGCCAAAGCATGTAGCTGCCTCAGAGGACGTGCTGGTCCAAACGGAGCAGCTACAGCTAATATCTCTGTCAGCCCCATTTCTCCCCAACCGAGCTAAACCAAACTCCGATTTGAAAAGAAAAGGTTTTTCTACAGGTTTGTTACAACGTGTGCTACTATTTCTGTATCATTACTATGAAATAGAACATTGGAGAGCTCCAGAGTTGGAACTGATCATTGAAAGCTTCATAGCAGTTCACAGATTCAATTGTTAAAGGACTTAAACTTTCCGAATTTTAGCTTCAGTTTTTTATCCCTTGTCCATGTACACATGTGGAATAAAGTACATCCTTGATGAGTTCTAAGTGTTAGCCTGTCAGGCCTTAAATAAAGAAGTAAAAGTATGGTCCTCACTTAACTAAATATGTTTAAATTGTAGAAGGAGTGTGAGAAAAAGTTACTACCCCATGATGGATCAATTTGTTGGACCACCTTTAGCAATAACTTGAAGTAATGTTTTGTGTGAAGTTATAGGTCTGTCACATGGTTGTCGAAGAACTTTGTACCGCTTCACAAAGGTTCATCTAAGTTTTTGGGAAGATGATTATGCTCAACCATTTTTAAAAGGCCTCGCCGCAGTATTTTATTGAGGCTTTTGTCTACCAAGTCTGGAAAATTCAACATCTTGCTTGTTTCCCAGGGATTCTGTTGCTGGTGAGCCTGGGATTCTTTAGCTGTCTGGCAGATGCCCTCGCTTTGAACTCTTATACAGTTGAGTTATGGATCATATCAATGGTACATAAAAGAGTTTTTGTATTCAGTGACTGAAAGCTGCCCGGGTTCTATGGCTCTGCTATTGACCAATTCAATATCCCTCCACTACCGTGCTTGACAAATATTTTGAGACTTGTGCTTAAAGGCTACATTTGGTTTTCACCAAAATGCTTTATTTCCCTAAAACGTCTCTTTCTGCAAGCATTCCAAAGTCTTACATTGGGATAAACATTCAGAGAACAGACCTAACAACCCTTCTCAGCATTGATTGGCATTAGAATGGCCTCTCGATTGTATAATATTTCTACAGTTTTGTGTTAACACGTACCTTAAAGCTCCAAAAGCCAGTAAACTGCCAAAACGTCTGCTTTTATAGAGATGCTCACAGTAGCTAAACCTGACTAACAAGGTGAGTTGACCTTATTAGTAAGCTTACCAAAATTTAAGACCTGGAAAGGACCAGTTTGTTTTTTTTAAATTGTGTTTTAAAATGTAAAACCTTTTTTCAGTATCTTCCATGTAGCTGTAAGTGAAACGGTGACTGTAACATAAATGATTTCCACATTTTCAAAAATGAGTCAATAAACCATGTAAATGATTAACTTACAGTAATTTTTGGTGTGAAACTGGGGAGCAGCTTGACATTGTACCTCATCTTACCTCCTTTTTTTGGAGGAAGTTTGGAAGAAACAATAAAAAAATTGCATGGCAGCTTTGTCAATGTTGCTTTTCTGGGCTGATACTGGTGGAAAACCTGTGGCCCAGTCCCAGACTCTATGAGATGGGGGGAAACTGATAGAGGAGGCTGCAGGTAAAATAATAATACGATTTGGATTCTGTTTAACTGCTCAACAGTAGCTGCAGGAGAATTATTTAAAAATTAAGACATATTTCTTTGTACTTTTTTAAAAGCAACTGAACTGTGTGCACGTGTGTTTCTGTGTAAGAAGGAAAGAATGATATCTGCTGATTTTATGGGATGTAATGGAAGGAACTTCCTTGACTTTTCACCTATATTTATTTTTGCTCTGGGGTTTTGAGCACTTTGCTACAAAAACAAGCTTTTACTAGATGGTGCTTTATTTAAATCAGTTTTTAAGACAGTTTTTCTTGTGTCTCTGTGTGTGTTTGGTCAGTTCTTACTCAACAAACTACACGCGTTTAATCCTTAGACATCTCTTTTTTTCCATGTGTATTTTGTGTATCTATGTATGCATTTGGATGACACTGTAGAATTTAAAGAGACAGCTTTGACCATTTATTTCACAGATCATTCCACACACTGTGTGTGTATGGGCTTTGCGCTAAAGGTAGAGTGATGGATATTCACAGGACAACTTACTCCATCTTTTCTGATTTTAAACCATTCGTGGCTTTATTCCCCATTTTTGTTTTAAAGCTCCAGGCATACATGGAGTTATCTAATAATAAACAAATATGGCTTCGTACTTCATGTGCTGCTTTTTTTAACTGAATGATCACATACTATGCTTATTTTCTGTGGAAACACAATAGTGTTCCTTTAACAGGAAATCATTACATTTCAGATCGTGGACATCAGGGGCAGTTCCGCTGGATTGGCAGACTGGGGTGGTGGTCCCCCTATTTAAAAAGGGGGACCCAAGGGTGTGTTCCAACTACAGGGGGATCACACTCTTAAGCCTTTCCTGGGAAGGTCTATTCTGGAGAAGAGGGTCCGTCGGATAGACGAATGTCAGATCGAGGAGGAACAGTGTGGTTTTCGTACTGGCCGTGGAACGCTGGACCAGCTCTATACCCTCAGCGGGGTCCTGGAGGGTACATAGGAGTTCGCTCAACCAGTCCAGATGTGTTTTGTGGACTTGGAGAAGGCGTTCGACCGTGTCCCTCGGGGTATTCTGTGGGGGGTGCTCTGGGAGTATGGGGTACCTGGCCGTTTGTTACGGGCTGTTCAGTCCCTGTACGACTGGAGTCAGAGCTTGGTTCGCATTGCCGGTAGTAAGTCAGACCTGTTTCCGGCGGGAGTTGGACTCCGCCAAGGTTGCCCTATGTCTCTGGTTCTGTTCATAACTTTTATGGACAGGATTTTTAGGCGCAGCCGAGGTATTGAGGGTGTCAGTCTTGGTGACCTTAGAATCGCATCTCTGCTTTTTGCAGATGATGTGGTCCTGTTGGGTTCATCAAGTCGGGACCTACAGCTCTCACTGGAGCGGTTAGCAGCCGAGTGCGAAGCGGCTGGGATGAGGATCAGTGCCTCCAAATCCGAGACTATGGTCTCTCACCGGAAAAGGGTAGATTGCCTTCTCCGGGTCGGAGCAGACGTCCTTCCCCAAGTGGAGGAGTTCAAGTACCTCGGGGTCTTGTTTGCGAATGGGGATAGGGAGCGTCAGATCAATAGGCGGATCGGTGCGGGGTCCAGTAATGCGGGCGCTGTACCGGTCTGTTGTGATGAAGAGAGAGCTGAGCGACGCTCTCGATTTATCAGTCGATCTATGTTCCCACCCTCGTCTATGGCCACAAACTTCGGGTAGTGACCGAAAGAACGAGATCAAGCGGCCGAAATGAGTTTCCTCCGTAGGGTGATTGGGCTTTCCCTTAGAGATAGGGTGAGAAGCTCGGCCATCCGGCAGGGGCTCAGAGTAGAGCCGCTGCTCCTCCACGTTGAGAATAACCAGTTGAGGTGGCTCGGGCATCTGATCAGGATGCCTCCTCGTCGCCTCCCGGGTGAGGTGTTCCGGGCACGTCCCACCGGGAGAAGGCCCAGAGGAAGACCCAGGACACGCTGGAAAAAAAAGGGACTGTGTCCCGGCTGGCCTGTGAACGCCTCGGGACCCCCCCTGGAAGAAGTGGCAGGGGAGAGGGAAGTCTGGGTGAATGGATGGATGGATGGATGGATATTTGAAGCTATATAATATAATCCAACCAAGGTTATTTTTGTCACATACATAGTTACATGTTGGAATACTGTCAGTGAAAAGCTTTTGTGACTGCTCCACCACAGTATTCATAAAAAAATTAATGGACAAAACATACATTTATGTTAAAAAGATAAGAGGTTTAAAAACAAAAAAAGACTATAACAACGAGAGAAACAAACCAATGACAAAGATTCTGCAGACATCAGGAGGATCAGCCCACCCCCATGAATATTCTCAGAGTTGTCCAGTCTCCTTACTGGCAAGCCTGATTATGTCACAGCTTAGGTACAAAATTTTTTTTTTTTTAAATCAGATGTCAGTTTCACTGATGGTAATGTGGATTGGGATACAATATGAAGTGTGGGAGGTGAATTCATTTAGGTTTTAATTGTTTATTTGTCTTTAAAGAACAGAACATATATATGTCAACGGTATCATCTTAGAAACGAAGACCAGTTAAAACTCTGTTCAATTGGTCACTTTAAACCAGTCTAAAGATTAGCATGAAGTGCTTTATATGGAATAAAGGAGCACACATAAAGTAGCTACACAACTCTGAATGAAGGCCTACACAGCGTATGAATAACATTCGATTCCAGAACTTGAACTCAGAAGTTGTAAAATAAAAATGTATTAAATAAAAAATTAATAGTTCCCATTTGTTTGCAGCACAAGTTTCTTGTGTTTACTTTGAATTCAAATCTAGCCTATCATGTGACTGCTGTGAATAGTGTAGCTGACATCAAGAGAAAGGCCATGTAACAGGAGGCAATGACCCCAAAGGTGATGTCATGGGCAGCTAGGCCTAGCAGCTGTGTTACTTTTTAACGGGGTTGCCCTATTTTTTTCAAATTACTCTTGCTGGGGCACATCATACTGTATGTGACCAGAATACATTTACAGTTCCATGATCAGTCATATGGAATGCAGCGTTAGGCTCCAACAGGAAAAGTAGGGACATTTCCACTGTCAGAGTGCTTTTGCTTTCATTTCCTTTTCAGATGGTCAGTTACATAAAGTTCTAATATAAGAGCTCGGCTGCTGTTTCACTTTTATTTTCTATATGTTATCCAAGGGGGCTTCTCAGTGGTAATCACCCCACCAAACACACACACATCCATCCAGCCTTTACAAGAAAATGGAAGGCATTTCTTATAACCCCTGAGCATGCTCCACCCACTAGTGTACAGTTTTGAGCTCCCTAGTTTTTTTTTTTTTCAAGTTGATAAGGAAACGGAGACCTTGCAAGGAATGATGAAATTCACAGACATTACACTCAACCTCTCATCGTGCTCCCTTTTTTAAAAGTTGAACAGTCACTGAATGACTCTTCAGAAAGCCTTTTTCCTTTCACTTTGTTTGGCACAGTGTGGGCGTGGTTTGGAGCAAGCGCTATAAATAACCCTATAAATAAGTAGCCCACCAAGCCACCCAGAATCAACAGTCTCCACTGGGACGGACGGACACTCTTTCTACTCAGAAAAATGATTGGTAAGACATGGCTTGTTGATTACTTTCTCGATGAATATGAGGTTACAGTTTTATGTAATGCAGCCACACATCTGCTGCTGTATTATTGCTTTAGGTAAGCTTACATAGACTTGTGTAATTCCATTTAGATTATTTTGTACATTTATCCTTTTGTTTTCTCTGTTCAAATTTTTTGTCACAACTTTTGTCATTTGGTTTCAAAGTGTCATAATGTTTTATATCCTTTTGAAGGCAAACAGTGTGAAACTTGTGTGAAAAACTGGTCTTTGATAATTTCTTAACCATAAGGGAAAGTTTGTGTAATATCTTTAAAAAAGCCAACTGTCTGGCTTTTGCTTAGTGATTTATTTTGATTTGTTATGTGAAAAAAAACAGGTTAAAAGGATATCTGTTCTGTAAAATTCAGCTGAGCATCTGGAACTATCCTCATTACATGTTTGAAAAAATGCAACTTTTATTTTGGATTGAGCCCCGTCACTTCCTTCCCATTTTGATAAACAGATAAGGAAAACTTACAAAAAAAAATTAAAGAGACAGATACAGTGACATTACTTTTCTTTTCTGCTCCTTTTTTTTCTTTTGACTTTGAACAGTCGTTGATTGACTCTGCACAGCTGTAAGGAACATTTTCCTTGAACCTCAATGTGACAGTGGTTTGGAGAAAACCATAGAAATAGGCCACCAAAGTCACACAGAATCTCCATTGTTCTCAGTATTCTGTACTTTGAGGTATACTCTTTCCAGTCAAAAATGGGCTGCAGTCTAGGTAAGACAAGATTTTTTGAATACTTTCTGAATGAATAAGATGCAACAGAAATGCTGAATCCAGTTTGACGTAATGCATCCGCATTAGAACAAGGCTTCTGACTTACTTTTCTTGGCTTGAACAAATATACTCTCAACAATTTGGAACTTTGATACACTTGCAACTTTTTTCATTTCAAATCACTGAGCAGCCTATAAAAGTTCCTACAATCGGCTCTTCTGACTTTATAGATACTTTTAGTCCTAAACACCTAGCACTGATCATGGTACAAGTATAGGGATGGAATATTAACTAGCAAAATTAAAAGGTTGAAAATACTTCATGTATTATCTTAAAAGAGGATGCCCCTCTTACTGTCCAAAATCAAAGTTCATAAAAATGTATTCAATCTAAGGATGGGATGAAGGTGGGCAATGGGTACCCCTCCTCCTCCCTTAACTTCATACACTAAAGAGTAAGTTATCCAGCATTTACTGGAGTTAATCTACTTGATTAGTTAATACTAAATAGTACAACACTTGGGTGTCACCGTTACTTTATCAGGGGATACATCAGCTGAGAATCAGTAACTTTCCTTATAAAATATTTGAGAAAAAATGTAGCTTTTTCTTTGGAATGAGCCCTTAGTGACTGGAATGAACTGAATGTCAACCTCCTTTTACAGACATCATGAGAGTTGAAACTACAGGAGCCTCGTGGGACACAGCTCAGCAGGACCGTCTTAATTGCACAGGTAAACCATACAGCAGAGAATAACTGTTTAGATTAAATTATATTTGGCAGAAATAATGGCCGATTGGCCATGTAGCCTTTTATGGCTACAGGGCAAAGTAGTGTTGTTGTGAGTACTAATATAGAAAGGGTGTGTTAAACATCCTTTTCATTCCTTTATAAAGGTGTTCCTGCATCTCACAAAATGGCTGAGACTGATGAGGAAAGAATGAAGGCTTACAAAGGAAAGATCCAACGTGTAGCAAATTCCTTCCAAATTGACCCAGCTATCATTGCTGGCATCATCTCCCGAGAATCCAGGGCTGGGAATACACTGAAAAAGGGCTGGGGAGACTATGGGAAAGCCTGGGGACTGATGCAGGTAAGTGGTGGTAAATGTCTAAGACGTGATAATTTAAAAATGTTTAGGACAATGTCTCTTGATGATGATTTTCGAAAAAATTGTATATATTTAAATGTTAAATGGACATTTGGTAACTGTAAAAAGGAAAGAAAAATGTCCACAATCTGAAGAACAAGATGACTCAAAATGGGTATAAAGTATGTTTCCAGTGACCTTTGCTTTTATGTGCAAATTTGTCTAAAATAAAGGTAATTGTTTTTGACAACAAGTAATGTGTAGAATGTGAAATTAATGTAGGCTTTTGCCTTAATTTTCAGCTATATTTATTCAACTGTGTTATGTTTAGGTATACTGGACCTATACCTTTTATATATTGATTGATTAAAAAAAATAATTACATTGTTTTAGTTTAATTTTAGGAAATAAGGGATAATTCAAACTTTCATCTATTGACATGCTCTAAACATGGCAATATCATCCACAGTGTAAACTAGGGAACATAAATTGAAATTGACGAGAGAATAGAGCAAACATTTAATTCAAAACTAAGGGGCGAAAAAAAGTTTACTTTCTTCCCATTTCTGCAGGTCGATGTTACTCCAGATGGAGGTCGGAACAAACCAAAGGGTGAATGGAACAGCGAGGAACATATCACTCAAGGCACAGAGATCTTGGCGTATTTTATTGACAGAATAGCAAAAAAATTCCCCAACTGGACCAAAGAGCAGCAGCTTAAAGGTTTGTTTCACAAACTCAAAGAACATAGGGTTGCCCCTCTTCACTTGTCACTTTACTGTATGGTCATTTGATTTTGTGTTTTCAGGAGGGTTGGCTGCCTACAACATGGGAGATGGCAACGTCCATTCCTATGGAAAGGTGGATGAAAACACCACAGGTCGTGACTACTCCAATGATGTTGTTGCCAGGGCGCAGTGGTACAAAAAAAGAGGGTTTTTTTGACAGCTGCAGATCGTAAAAATCTCAAGAAAACAATTTCATATCCTGTGACCAAGATAACATAGAACAGCCTTAAGTCTTTCATGAAATGTAAAGTCTATTCCATGGATGTTGTTTCCCAAGCTGGAAGAAAGTCTAACTCTGTACAATAAACCTAGTGTGGCGTGAACTTGTGAATTGTCTGTTTATTGAAGTCACAGAGAACTCCTGCTTTGACAATTTGCAGAAAGATGCACTCTCAACATGTGTGCTTCACTTCACAGTGTTAGCTTCTTCTCTATTCTCCCCCAAATGTATGTATAAAACGCTTATCCCGTTATTAGAGTTAAGATATATGTGGAGTCAGACTTAAAATTAACTTCTAATTTGATGGGTTCTGACAGCAAAGGAGCCAAACTGCAACAATCCAACCACTGAAGTTACCCCAATGCTCTTTATCCACCGGAATATCTACTCATTGTTGATCCTTGCTTAATTGTTTCGCTTAGTTTGGGACACATGGGGGAGCCTGACTCATCTAATGAGGGCTCTTCAGCCTCATAAAAACCAGGTCCAAAGCACCAATCTATGCGATGCCCATGGTGGAAGTCGCTGCACTAAACGGAACCATCTTGGTCCACCGCACATGGACTGCCTCCAGACAAAAACCTCTCTTTGGGTCTCAGAGCCCTGAACTCCGTGTGTAATGGGTCTTTGTCTCCTGGGATGGGCACACCCCTCAAAGGAGGACTGGAAATAACCGAGTGCTTATTGGCCAGTTGCTTCTGGGCATAAACAAGCCAGGTTGTAATTCATGTAGATGACATTGGAATGTGGTAACAACGTGTATGTGTGTTGAACTAAGGACGTGTATCTAATGCAACAGAGAAAGAAAGAGAGAGAAAAGAGAATCTGTGGTTACAGCCGGAGAATTTAACACACAAACAAAGTTCTAAAAGGAATAAAAACAATCAGTAATTTACATAGATCATGTGATAGCATACAATGCTAAAGTGAGTAATTATAGCCAAATTCTAACGCCTTCCCCCAGGACGGATGGGAGACATTTGGGACTAAACTATTAAACCTCTGCAAAGAAATGTTTCCCACAGGACGAGAAATAAGACAGATCTTGTCCTCAAAAATGAAACCCAGTCAACCGACCGTCCTGTCGGGGGTTCCAGACCCTTCCCGGTGAGTGAAAAATCCCGTGTGAAGCATATCACGATGCCATCACACTCCTTGGTGGGGATCCAAAGGTCATGTTTCCAGTTAGAATGGACAGTAAGTCCCTTCACAGCGTTGTACAGGGCCCCGACAAACCAATGCAGGATTCACTCCCCTGGATGGAAGAGGCCTTCAACAGCACTGCGGCTTCCAATGCCCTTACCGAATAGGCCCGGAACCAGTCACATGGGGATGCCTCCTGTGCAACTATGGGATGGATGGGCTGAGACCTGAACTGGCTGCTCAGACTCACACGTCAGACTCGCTTGTATCTCCACAAAGATCTCCACCCCGCTGCATTGACTGTATTCTGCTGCTGCAGAGCATTAGGGATAGGTCAGGGATGGGGAAGAGGGTGTGGACAAGGCCGTGGCCAACGATGGCGGCCTTGGAGGTCATCTGACTGCTGCGGAAAGCCTTTGGAAGAAGTGTCCGGAGGCACCACACTAGGATACGCTAAGGTTTGCTAGGGTTTGCTAGAGACATTTGTGATTAGCAAAATCCTCTGTAAGGAAGTGGCATGAGAACAATGATGACCCTCATGACTGTTATGGCACCCTGCGAACAGTTTGTACGTCCAGGCCTGACCTCTCTGATTCTACCTCACTAATTCTGATCTCACTCTTCACGTTGACGGCTCTACCCGTCGCTCTGACTCTGGGATCAACCAGGTGGGCTTTGGTTCTTCACCCTCACACCTTTCAGCTCATGCTGCTGAGCTAATTTCTCTGTCTGAGGCATGCAAGGTGGCTGAGGGCCAAAGTGTTAACATCTCTACACTGACTCTTGATACACTTTTGGGGTCTGTTGGAAATACAGATCATTCTTTAAGTCTTATGGCAAACCTGTTTAAATGTTTTTCTTATTCTATCTAAAATTGCTGTTGCTAAATGTTCTGCTCACACAGTTTCTTCTGGGGAATGGAGAAAACAAATGCCTCTGCCAAAGCTGCTGCCAAGGCTGCTGCATGTCTACGATTCCCTTACTCTTATGTCGGTGCCTCCCTTCCTTCCCGCCCTCCTGTGTTACTGTCTGATTAACAGCTCTTGGCTCCCCTGCAGAAACGCTGCTCTGGTCTCACAGTGGCTGCGGTAAAACACAGGAAGGCTGTTTTTCTGAGGATAGCAAGCCCTGTCTGCCCAGGAATTTCTTTCTCTGGTTTTCCAAATAAAGTCATGGGTTAGACCAGTGCTTTTCAACCGTTTTTGAGCAAAGGTGTATTCTTTTCATTGAAAAAAATCACAAGGCCCACCTCCACCCAAACATGTTGATACTTTGTAGCTGCCTATATTAACAATGCAGTTATTCTTATCAAAGTGTCTTGAATAGGAACCAAATAAACACACAAATATATATATATATATATATATCATACTTGATATTTCTTCTTTCAAATTCCACTTAAAATGTCTGTGAGAAAGCGGCTCGCCAGCCCCCGTCTCACGTCAGAGGAGTAAGCGTAGGACTTACAAAAAGGTGGTAAGAACCAGAGGACGACAGTTCCAGTGAAAAAAAACGTGTAACGGTTTATTTACAATTGCGATGGTGAAGGGACAAACAAACAAAACAAACAAAATAATTTCAAACAAAGAAAACGAAACCGGCCGTTGCAGGCAATACAAAGAAATTACAGCCTCACCGCAAGCTGACATCAACTATAGTTTGTCAAAGCACTCTCCCAAAGCCAACCTCCAGCAGCCTCCTTACCATTGTGAGTGTGCCCCTTAAATAGGCCCACCAATCCACAGCCAATTGGGAAAGCCCAACTCAACAGGAAAGCAATCCCCAATAACGCACGATTAACATAGCAATAAATACCATACAGCCCATAGCTTCACTTCCCAAAACATCCAGTTGAAGACAGTTGAACCATGCTAACAATCCCAATTCACCTAATAATTACAATTCCAACAGTTATTCCCAACCTTAACGCCCCTGTCCCCACAAAGTTTTGTCCACTGCCGTGGGAAAATTAATAAAAAGCTGGCTCCGATGCGGTACGTGTTTCCACACGGACCAGTATATTGACGGACCAGGAGCGAGAAGGTGTATGTTTGGCTGGGAAGTTTTATTGTCGACTACGGAATGTATGATCAAGCTGTTTGGTAAATAACGTGTTAAATGGAAGGTGTTGTTGTAATATTTGAACTAGCGTAAATTACCGGGTGAATTGTTTGGAACTGCCGCCGCGACGACGGCCGGTCTGTGGTGCATGCTGGGAAGTGTAGTGACGCTGTGTGTGATAGACCGCGGCTACGGTTCGGGAACAGAAGGGGGAAAACGGCTCCGTTTTCACAATGTCCACTTCAAAAATACACCTGGATCAGTGCCACAACAATGTGGTCTTAAATTTAAAGAGGTTGTAGAAAACTTCAAACTGGACTTTGTTTGTGGGTTTTAGTTTTTTCTTCTCAGTTATTATAGAACGTCTTTGGTGTTCTTCCTGCTGGTCCTTGTTTCTGGTTCATCTTGGATTTGTTCCCTCAGCCACTTTCCATGTTCTGTTAGCCTCTCTTATTTTGGTGATTGTTCCTGTTTCCCCGTGTCTCCATCTTCATTCTTGAGTTTCCTCTGGATACCAGTTCAACTTCCTGCCCCTGTCACTTCTCACCAGCTCTGGGTAGGCTCAGGGTTTCTGACTATCTTCTGGAAATTCCTCAATCCAGGCCTCAGTACCTTTTCCTACCTGAAGTTCATGCAATAGAGGAGGAGGTCTGGAATGCCGTCAGCGGCACTGAGGCCGAACTCCAGGTATTGAGATTAGAATCCTCACTGTCAAAGTCACCTGCCGGTACCTTCAGCCCACTGCCATGCCCCCTGTGGTCGTTGCCTCCTGGATCTTCATGCCTCAGCTGCTCCTTCACTCCACGACAGTGGTCCCTGCTAATTCCTACCTAAGGATTCAGTCCCACGAAGGAATAAAAAGAATTTAAAGAATTGATTAGCGGGGACATTTATAATTTCTTTTCATGGCTGCATGTTGGGGCTTGATCATTAAAAGGTTCAAACTGCATGTGTTCAGCAGACATTTTCACTGTCAGAGAGCTTCTGCTTTCGTTTCCTTTTCAGAATGTCAGTTACCTAAAGTCCCAAGCAAAGACCTCAGCTGCTGTTTGACATCCATTTTTTCAGTTTGATGTTATATAAGGGGGCGTAGCTCTGGTACCCTCCCCTGCAAAACACAGACACACTCCTGCACGCACACACAGACACACACACTCAAGCATTTACATGAAGTGGTGAGCATTTCTCTGAAATCCATGTGGCCCTGTTCCAGCTACAAGTGTACAGTCTTGAGCTCCTTTGTTGCCAATAACTGGCTTTTCCCCTGCATGTAGGAATTTCCTGTAGATTAAAGTGAAAATGAGTCTGTTCCGAACTAAATCATGCATATTTGTACATATAAGATGTTTAAAAATGTTTCCAATAGTTTGAATAGTACAAACAAGCTGACAGCAGACATATACCCATTTGTTAGACTGATTTGTCATTAAATTTGATCTCCAGTAAAAAGATGAATGCAAGTTTTAAAGATACTTGCATTCATCTTTTTTCATGAAAAAAGAAAAACGTATTGATCTTAATAAAGGTGAAACAGGGAGGAAATAAAGTAGATTTTGGTTTTGCTATGGAAATAGAGACCTGTCTTTTTTTAAGAGTCACTGATTGACTGCACAGTCATGCTCCTCTGCAGCAGTTTTACTTTCTCTTTGTTTACTGCAGCTCAGTGTGGGTGTGGTTTGGAGCAACCGTATAAATATACCACACAGTCCATCAGAATCTGCAGTGTTCTCAACAATCTGTACTCAGACGGACACCCTTTCCACCCAAACATGGACCACAATTTTGGTAAGACATATTTGCTTATTGTCTCTGAAATGATAAGATGTATCTGTAATCATGGTGAACAATGCAATGCAATGCAGCCCATTCAGACATCTGCTAATAAATGCTTAGTCTTTGAAGGTTTTCACTAATCTAGACTCTATTACTTGGTACTTTTAGGGTTAGGGTTAGGGAAGGTAAGATATCATTTTCACATAATAAGTATTGACATTATCTGATATGCTAAATCTGCACAGAAAGACTGATGTGATTACAGTGATTAATGTTATGATATTCATAGCATTATACTGCCCAGTGTTTACTCCATTCTAAGGTCTTATAATGTTTTTTTACTTCTTACAACCTGTCTCTAATAGTCGTCCTGAAAAATCGTTTTAAAGACTATTGATTTTTAATCATTGTTAATCATTTATTCTCACAGGAACCGTTTTTTCAAACAATGAGGAAATGAGAATTGTGATGGTGGGGAAGACTGGAATTGGGAA
>JABUIW010000212.1:588802-603712 GCA_013363375.1 Menidia beryllina
TATCATCTGGTTGAAGGTGCAAAACATATTGGATCTTTCGTGAAATCTTTGTTCAAATTTAAAAGAGGCTTTTAGATTTCAAAAGCTTTTCAAAGAAATTTTGAAATCATGAAAATTTGAATGAGAAAATACATCCATGCAATACAATTAATTTAACCGCATGGTCTTTTTAGCTGATTGCTTTTAACCTTTGATAGTCCTATTGAGTTTATTTTTAACCTGCATGTAATCAAATACTATTTACAGGTGTAATCCTTTAGCCATTTTTCATGCATTTTTTTTTAGCATTTTTCAACTGAATTTAATAAGTTTTTATGTACATGATGGCTGCATTAAAAGAGCAGCATGAGAATAAAATTAAAGAGAAAAAAGACAAGCTGCAGTCCAAGCATGAAGTTGAGACCAGAAAGGAGGCTGAGGAATCCAATCCACTGTACCATCTGGTTAAAGGTGTAAAACATATTGGATCTTTTATTACGTCGTGGTTCAAATTTAAATAGTTTAAAACAGAAAAGTAGGCAAAACAGAGAGGTTCAGTTACAAGCATTTGAAATAGATTTTAAAAACATGAGATTTTGACTTAAAATACAACACAATTCCATTTAACCGTGTGGTCTTTTTAGCAGATTACTTTTAGCCTTTGGTAGTCCTAGTAAGTTTAGGGTTTACTTGCATGTAATCAAATACTATTTACAGATATATGTAAGCTGTATGCAATTTTTCATGCATTTCTTGCATTTTTTAAAATACATTTAATCAGTTTTTTATGTTATTTCATACCACTGTAGATCCATTGGATGTTTGTGTGTTGACTTCTACTCAAAATAAAGATGTGATTGTAAAACTGAACCTTCGTCAAAGCAATAAATCTCCTGTGGATATGATCACAAGTGTGCAGGAACTGGTTTATTACACATTCTGAACACAGCTCATCATTTCTTCAACAAGTCATCTTGCTGTGATTATGTATTAATTCTAGATTCATAATTACCCCATTATTAACAATTAAGGTATCCTGAAAAATGAAGAAAAGTCAATTTTTTAAAAAAAGATAATAATTTAACCAGTTATTGAAATAGGTACTAAACTGCAGAGATTATTTAAAGCACAGTTGTGTATGAAATAAAGCTAAAGCCATGTATTTACAACCCATCTGCTTGTTTCATGAACAAGCTTGCTTTTCAGGGAAATACAGTTTCTAACATTTGAGAGTCGTTGTTTTCCTGGTAAGCTAACATCTGTGTGCCAGGGACTAAAGGTTTGGCCACAACAGCATCAAATTTACTAGTTAAAGTTAGTCACAAAATAAAACCTAACACAAAAACAAACAGGAAACTAAAATAATTTTACTACAGTTTGGAGAATGAACTCCACAAACCCACTGTATGTATTGAACTGCTTCGGGGAATTTCCAAGCAGGTGAAACATGTCTGTGACCAAGCATCAGAACTTCAGTCATGATGTAAAGATGTAACTTCTCCACAAGATGGAGGTGTAAGACAGAAAATGACATGGGCTAGTGAGGCCTCGGAGACTCTGTATTGCTTAAATGAACAGTGAAAGTCTTGAAACAAGCCTATTCACATTATTAAAGTGGCTCAACGACGCATTTATTCTTCAAGTCCTCCTTGACTTTGGCAAGCAAATTCAAAATATCAGTCCAAAGAGTCTTTCTAAATATCCACATATAGATGATGGCATTATTTTTTGCTACAACTACCAGTGTATTAAGCACCCCTAGTAATAGTGCATTAAACCTATGTGGTCATCCTGTCCTATCCGTATAAAGGAGGGGGGGGGCAAGCTCTGCATGTTTAGATGAGCAATTCCTTCATGGACCACTGCACCACCATTAAGCGGACCCCTACGGGAAAGTCACAAGATAACTTGCAAAATAACGAGCCGGGGGACACGTTCCTCTCCTCCAGAATCGACGCGCAACTGCGACGCTGACGCGGCGCGCGTGCGACCTGGCCTGCGCGCACGGGACAGGATCGCCGCATCTCTCCATTTTAAGGACACCGGACATCAGTCACAGACGGCAATACCAACATGCCAGCCCCGGGACAACGAATGTAGCCGATTTAAATAGATTGGTAGGTTGTTTTTCTTTTAAATGCGCTACAAATTGAAGGTGGGATTATTGATCTCGCAGGAGCGAATACGCGGCGATTTGCTGCTGGATGCCCACTTGATGGGCGGGGGTCTGTGTTTTTGGCCGTCTGGGGCGGTTTTGAGTTGTCAATGCGTTCCAGTTTGCAGCAAAGCCGAAAGGAGGTTTAAATGTGATCCATGCAGGGGAAAAAGGGCCGCGGTGGTGTTTTGGTGATCCGGACTCTAAACGTCCATTTAGAAATAGCAGATCAGATCTTCCAGACGGGGGTGGGGGTGGGGGGCAGAACGAGAACACCGGTCTCAAACCAAAGAATATGACCAACGGGCCAAAGTGAATCCGAAAAAAATCAGTGGATTTCCTCAGTGGATCAGCAGACACTGATCCAAACTGAAAAATATTTCTACAAAAGAAAATAATTTAACAAATTACGAATTTGGGGTGTGTCTAAGAACAATCATCTCAATCCAAAGGTAAGTATGAAACATATTGTTTGAAAGAGTTATTTAAAAAGAAAAGAGCATAAGCTATGAATGAAATGATTAGCCCTAAAGGAATTTTAAAAAAAGCCATTCCATAAACAGGACCAACAATCACCGACACGTCAAGATATTTTAAACACAACTTTGAAATATAAATGTGTTAGTTACAAATCAAAACTTTACAGCATGGAGCCCCAAATAAGGCCAGACAGGGCTTTCCCATGTTCAGGTTGGAAAGTCTTGTATTGGGGCTTCACATCTGTTTAGATATGGAAGGACAGTAAAAGCAATATTTAAAAAAAAAAAGTTCAGTTCACAAGAGCTTATAGCAATAAAATCTCTTAAAGACATTTTAGTAATTAAAGGAGTGTCAAAGAGGTTGTTTTTTTTCATCTTGGCTCAATTTATCAGTTTGTTACAGTTGTTACCGTATGATGGTGGCACCAAATTGGAGAAAAGCTCACATTTTCCCTTGTATTTTTTCGATCTCATGGCTTTGTAGATATCTTTATATTTTAGCACCAGCACAGCTGTCCTGATTTCTAAACGATACCATTCGGTATACCATCTGTCTGGCATCACAAAGACATGGGGTGACCCCATTTGCCCCTGTGATGTGTTTAATGGTTCTGCGGCAGCTGCTCTAAAGCCACGATGTGTCCACGTAGTCATGGTAGCCACGACGTTTTGGAAATCCCGATGAACGGTGGAGTTGCTCGTCTGATTTGGAGTTGCTCAAAAACTCAAGACGCTGTGTGTCTTTTAGAGCTGTGGCCGGGTGGCCTCTAACCATGTGTTTTCTCTTTCTATGTTTTCATCTCAGGTCAGTGATGACATCACACAGGTACCGTCGGACTCAAGCCCAAAATTAACTGCATTGCCATGGCAACGGGAAGGAAAGGTAACCGGGATGCTGCACGTGTCCTACTTTTGTCTTTTTGCCTTCGTAGTTACATGTGACTGGAAATATCAGGGGACAGCGTGGCTCAGGATGCAGGGGAAAAAAAGTCGATCTCGGTCCAGGACCAGAGGCTTTTTGCGTTTAGATATTTCAGATATTTTTACTGGACACAAATTGATTTTGGACATTAGAGATAACCTAAGACTCTTTGTCTATATGTACCTTGCCATATGTGTATGATGATAACACAGAGTTCTGCATCTGTGCTGTGGGCCTCTGTTCATAGTAACTGCTAACTATACTAGAATACTAACTATGATAACGTCTCAATAAAAAAGTAACAAAGTCTTTCTTATGACGAAGTTTAGCTTTAACAATAGAATACTGTGAAAAAACACTATTCTCTTTAGTCTAGATCTTTTCTTTTTTTTTTGCAAATATCAAGGAACAACTTCAGCCCTGCTAAAAAACACCAAACATACAAATCTTTTTAAGATTTAAGACAATGCCTCTTTGGATCAATAAGAACAAAACCCACTGAAATAATGAGCCTTTGGCAAATAAGCCTGTAATGTGGGAAATGGAAGATTTTATTAATAAATAGTAGAAATGAAATGACAAATTAAATGAAACCCTAATATAACGTGAATGAATGATTATGTTTTGTAGGAGCAATGAGTTTGAAATTTAAAGTTTATACAACAAAGTTGCTGCCTTATTAGTTTACACAAAAAGGAATTATATATCAAAGTCAATATTTTGGTTCATCATTGACATATATAAGATTGGTGTAAAAATACCCAACAGACCTCCAATGTTTGTTAGATGCAAAATAACCTAAAAGGGCATTTTAAGTGTAAAAAATGCTGATAATTACTGAAAGTTGATAGTTTTGGACAGGATTGGAATTCATTAAAATATTTAACCCCCCAAAAAATCTGTTAGAAAATATGAAGCTGTGCTATTTTTATAGCAGTTTATGGAAGTGAAAATTTGGATCCTTAATGAGCCAAGAGAATACAACATTTCGATTTAGATATTTAAATATTTTTTTTCCTCATAAAAAACAAGAAGGACAATCACACTGAGTTAACTGGGCAGTAAATTAATCTAAAGCATGTTCTCCTGTTTTTCCTTTAAACATAACCCATCTGTCATGTTCAGTTTTTGTCTAGAAAGTCTGAAGGCAAACAGACAGACATTTTAATGATGTTCCACCATTTATAAGCATGAAAGGGCTTCCATTTGTACAACAAACTTTATCTTGATAGGGCAGACCTGATAAGAAAGGAAAAGGAAAATGGATATTTATAGGCAAAATTGCATTAAAGAGTAACTTGACTGGTTTGTAAAGGCACACAGCTGTTATAACTGCTGTATATGAGCTTCAGTTAACTGGAAATATTTAAGTTTTAGACATTCTATATCTGTACGTTTCTCCTGTCTTTTTTATTTGTCACCAGGTTCTACCTCCAAAGCCGGTGGGGTGCGTTTCCCCGACGATGACGAGCCCCCCGGCTCTCCAACACGGAGAGATGACCAGTCAAATCTCTCTACTCTCATTGCTATCCTGGAGAAGGATGGCAGCTACTTGGTGAAGGTATGTGTTGGTACATCAAGATACCCATTCAATTTTTTTATTTATTTATTTTTAAGAGACCTTTTGCAGACAGAGCTGTATAATCATTGTTGTTATGATGAAACTCACCAAGTTTCACGTATTTATTTCAGCTAAAGTTTCAAAAGATGTTTTAACGTGTGAATATTTTAAGTTTTCATTATTTCATATACAAGCTTTATAAAAGCTTTATATATGTGAATTGATTGTACATCATGTCACTGGTGGCAGAACATCTTTTTCACATTAAATCAGATTTCATGACTGCCAAAAAAGCAAAAACTCAATGACATTGATGTGAAATACTCACAAGAACCATCAGTAAAATGACGATAGGACCAGGAGGTAAAGGAGGCAAGGAACGTCTTAATGTTAGTTGTTATTGAACTATGACCCACACAAACGTGCTGTCGGCGCTTTATTCTTTACCCCTTCTTCCCGTTGTGCATCTATTTTCTCTCAAAAGGCTGGTTTCCTGAAGAGTCACCACTGTTATGAGATCGTCTTCACTGTCCCAGACATTCCCACTTTGGGTAAAGACCTTTCCTGCGCTCCGTCCTGCTCTCCCTCCCGGAAACCCCAGAGCCTTCGTGTCCACCGAATAAACTCCACGCTGGAGGGTAAGTCCATCAGCATCGGCACAGGAAAACATATGTGCGTTAATTTATTAATGGCTCCAAGCATCCAAATATTAAATGCTTAAAATCAAAAGCATGTGCCCTTTGTGACAGCACTTTATAGCTATAAGATTATCTTCCACAGAGAATGAAGATTTATTTATTTATTTATTTAATCAGGACAGTGCACATTAATGAACAATCTCATACAGATTGTAAATGAGCCAGATTATAGCATAGTTGCTAGTTTACATCTGTCGTCCTGAGGCAGGAAGACCAAACAACACAAAATCACAAAATACAAAATCAGTCCAAACACACGTTCAGACAATGACATTACAAAATTAAAATGAATTCAATTCAATTCAATTCAATTCAATTCAATTTTATTTATATAGTGCCACATCACAACAACAGTTGTCTCACAGCGCTTTCCAAACAGAGCAGGTCAGACCCTACTCTGAAGTTAATTACAGAAACCCAACAATTCCCACCATGAGCAAGCACTAGGCAACACAGGCAAGGAAAAACTTCCTTTTGACAGGCAGAAACCAACCAACTGACTCCCTCATTCTATGCCTGCTTATCTTTTTTAGCTTCGGTATTCTTCTCCTTATGTCTGTCTGAATGACCTGTTTTAATCACCTTGATAATCCTGGCTAATCCCGTCACACACCTGACCTGAATGTGGTATTAAACACACTTTGTTTAGCATGTAACTGAATTCTCTCCTCGCTTTAGGAGGAGCAAAGGTAACATGTGAGTACCGCACACACCAGGAGGGGGTGATACAGGAGGAGATCACTCTGGTGACTAGAGGGAGAAAAGAGAAGAACCTGAAGATCAGGCTGCAGGCAAGAGTCATTGGTAGGTGGGCGTGCATGCCCAAACACTAAAGCTTTGTTTATTAGCTGGACAGAAATTCGGATTACCGTACATCAAATGTAACAATGGGACCGGAAATTGAATCTGAATATGGTTTTTGAGGTTTGTATTTTAACCTATAATTCTAGAAAACAAATTGACACTTTATGAAACAAATTTTCTTATCAGAGTTTACTGTCATTGAGTCAAAAGTCTGAAGTTTTTACTTTTGTCTCGTTGTCCTTTATCTGCTTTCAGAGCATTAACCTGTAGCATTTTGTGTTTGGGAACACTTTCCCTTGTAACCCCTGGAGTATGGATTATAGATCGATGGTATTCCCAGTCCATCCACACACAGAAACAAAGTAATTTGTCCATGTGCGCATCAGTGTGTGTATGTTTTAGAGAAAAATATCAAAATGAATTAGAAACTGTCTATATAGAATTAGGGATTCATCAGAATTTGATTGGACAAAATAGACACTTGAAAAGGCATGGATACAGACAAACCTTGTTGTCATTCAGAATTATCAGCAATTGCACATTTGAATGAATGTTTTCTTGCATTGGTTAACATTTGTAGACATTTTTAGTATATATTTCTTTTTACCAAAGATGAAACGTTACATCGGCTAAAAAGTCAGTTTGTTTGGCTGCATTGAACTGTTGAAAAAGAGTCAACTCACCCAAAGTTTCCGTTTTTGTGCATCTCTCTCCACATCGTAAATGCTCCGTTCCACTGCTAGACCCACATCACGGGACTCCCATGCTGCTGGAGGGAGTGAGGTGCCTTGCTGCTCAGAAAGACGCTCACACAAAGCACAGCGCTGACCGGAAGAGGATATGATGAAAGGATAATCGCATTCAGTGTCCCTGTACATGCATCTATAAAAGCTACCGGGCCAGAGGGGTTTGTGCAAACGCCAACATGCGTCCACCAGATTGCAACTTCTTTGAATTTGAAATATCTGTGCAAATTCAATTGATTTTCTTTACTTTTATCGAGCACCAGATCTTAACAAATGTCGTCTATACTTCAACGATACAATCCAGTTCAAGCTAATTAGAGTCTAATCAATTGCCACAATCAGATCAAACCTAATTGAATTAGTTCAGTTCTTACACGCTGTTTAATTTTTTTTAATTACCTTAATAAACCAAAATATTGCAACAAAACACTCAGTCCAGTGTTTGCGTTGAAGAAAACCTGAGCTATCCCTAAGTATCAGCTTTCCCAAAAAGAAAATATTAAAGGCGGAACTGCGGAATTATGATCCCGGATGCTAGTTCGAAACAGAACCTTTTGCTGGAGGCTTGATATTGGGACAGTTCAATATATCTACCATACAAACATGAAGCAGTTTCCTTCCAGAATAATTGAGAGCCTACTAAATGACACAAACTCCATTTTCTTCCGAGGTTCACAGCTGCCAATTATATCAATTATACCATGTTTTACTGTTGAGGTGCTTTATTATAAAAGGACGGGTTTCCTTAATCGCTATACAGACGTGAGTCTAAAACAATATGTATTGTTGAAAAGGCTCTTAGGGATTAAGGTTAAATACCAACAGTTTACAGTTTAATTTTAATAAATCTTAATAAATTTAATAAAGCCATGGAGGGTCTGATGTGGAGGGGCCACGTAACCAGCGTTTGACACTAGCCAGACAACACGTTGCATTTGAACACACACAAATCCAGCTCAAGCCACTGCTCAGAAAATAAAAGGGAACCGACTATATTACCTGTATAAGTCCACACAATTCTAAATTGAAGGAAGTGTTATCCCTTCTACCTGTAGAACATTCCGTCAAGTGCAGTTTGGTACATTTACACTCCAGAGAGCAGCAATAACGCTAAATGTGCAGAACGTTCAGCGGTTTCTTTTTAGATGCATCTGACCAGTGTCCGTCCCCTGGACGTCTTCTGCAGAAACCAAACGTACGGTATCTAAATGACGCATTGGTGTACAGTTTTTTTAAGCCATTTTTTATTTTGTCATCTTTAGAATTCAGCAGGAAGTCATATTTAAAGAAGAGAATGGAGCCTTGGGGGGGAACAGGGGATAGATCTGACTGAGAAGCCAAAATAACTATGCACAGTCATCATGACACTCTTTAAGATGTCCTCCAAGGCATAGCCTGTTCAACAAGAGCTTTTCAACTCTAAATTGAATAGCTATTGTTACACTGGGACACGTGTGAAAAATGTTTTTGCTTGTGAAAAAAAGGTGTGTTGGCATGAATAACTGATGCATATTTACTGGGAACAGTGACGCTAGCATAGTAAAAAGGGGGATTTGAAATAAAAAAAAATTGGTTTCTGAAGGGACTGGCACTATTCTATTTTACAGAGTGATTGATTAAATATTTATGTGAATTATAGGATAATTCTTTTAACTTAACTTCACCAAAGTTAACTGTTTCGTGGAAGTAAATCACAGAAAATCCCATTTTAGGCATATTTAGGCATATATTACAGGTTGTGATGCAACCTTTATAGGAAAATGTCATGGGTAAATACAAGACATTGCAAAGCCAGCCAGGAAGGAGGAAAGAGAGGTATAATACCAACTTTCAATACATTATTGTTGCACTACTGTATCCTCTATTAAGGACTGTATTTTAGTGTTGAATTTTTTGACAATGTTTTAGCAGAAACCATTGTTTACTGTTCAGAAGCTGTCCACCCTATTCCACCTTTCTGCCATCACATCATTCTGTATGAGAACATCTCTCATTATCTATAGCCACTTATTCTAACTGTACACAAAAGCACTTATTTGATAAATGATCAAATGTATTTTTAACTGTGACTTCAGAGGAAAATCAGTATATTCTTAAATGTGTCAATACATTTGCAAAGAATGAAAGTGCATGTTTTTTTTTTTTTTAACTTAACTTAAATGCATGTTGTCCAGAGCTGTTGGTTATAATGACAGAAATGTTTTTGCGACTAAAGCATGATGTAATCTAAAAAAACATTAATTTGGTTTGTTTCTACACGTCATGTGACAAACACGGAAAGAGCGTGTGTATTTCCTGATGACTCTTTTCGGAATTCATACCCGAATCCGTCTCCATGATTATATTCTAGAGAAACGATTGGCTTCATAACATATTTGGACAATCAAACATTTTGATCCCCAGTGCCTACAAATCAACATTATTAGTTATATTTTAATTTTTAACAAAGAAAGCAGAAAAAAATAGCTATCTTCAAACTGTGCCACATATCTATTTCTTGACAAAGTAACATTACCAGCTGAGATGGGCTTGGTGAAATTTCAATCTCAGATTTTCAACTCACCTCGTTGTTTTTTTAAAGTGACGGAAATCTGGATGTTTATTCAAAGTATTATGTCACCACTGTTTAAGTCCCTTGAGCCATTTCCTTGATGGATGTTTTTGATCTGTTAATCAGAACAGTGTTTGATAGAAAGATCCACACTTAGACCTTTACACATTCATCCATCCATTTGCAGTGGGGTCATTTGAGGAACCAAAGTCCTTCCCTGAAACATAAAAACAACCTTAAATCACAACATTTGTTCGTGTAAGCAGCCCCGCTGTCTACCAAAGTCACATCTTAGACCGAAGAAGTCCATACGTCCTAAAACTATTTGTTTAAACATACAAACTGATAACTTGAAGATTAAGTGTGTTGTAGTGCTCTGTTGTTTGTCTGTACCCGCATGTCTCAAAATTGGCTATGAATGTAAATAAAGCATTATTTGAATGTTGCTATTTGCTTTTGCCAACTTTAAGTTTTGAAAACTGGATTAAAGGGGAAAAAAGCAAAGCTTGTTGCTCGTTATTCAGGTAAAAACTGATGTAACTTCATAGTTAACTCTATAACTTCAATAATCAGAGGCAAAAAACCTGCTTTAATTCACATGTTCACATGACTGACAACCGAAATCAGAGCTCATTTCTCCATCAACAAAGAAGCAGACACACCTCTTGGGCAAACATACCCGCCCACACAAGCATTCAACCTGCCCCGAACTTGTGTCAAAGCCAGGTTCCTGGTTTATTCAAGGAAGAGAATGCGAGAGATCGTAAGCTCAGCTTGATGAAAAACTGTTAAGCAAAGTGCACTCTGAAAGGTAAGAAGACTGCAACTTTAAAGAAAATTCAATTTGTCTGATATTTTATGTATTTATCCTTTTGTATGCTTATGGTTAAATGGTGTGTCTGTTCAATGACCGCAGGCCTTTTAATGTCTCCATGATTTTTTATCCACACGAAACTGAATTCAACCACTACTACTACATTAACATGATTATTCTTTGCCTACTCCTTATGCAGTTTATACAGTTTAACATCTTTTTATTTGATGTTCCTCAAGTAGATAATGAAATTAAATGATCAGATATATAAATTAAGAAACATTTACATAATATTAAGTACTGGTTTGATATAGAACTGTTTAGATTTAAGATTACATCGGACAGGTAAAAGTAACTACACTTTCATTTCTTGAAAAGTCACACCCAGCTGTGGATTGCAGAAAGGGCAGAAATATCCATTTGGATGTGTTGCAATAGCAGTTCTTATGGAGTCGTACATCCAGAAAAAAACTTCTGTGTTGCTTTAAATATTGTAAAACCCAATCTAAGAAACACATCCAACCAGTACATATATGATCGAATTAAAAAAAAGATTATCTATTAAACTTTTTTTCTTTGATAAAAATCTGAGTTGTATTTATACAAAATTATCATAAACTCTATAAAAAAAAATAAAAAATAATATACCACGATTGAGAGAATAGCTAAATAGAAACTCATATCAAAGGCAGAGAAAACCAAGGCAGCTTGTAAATAAAATGTAACGATTCAAAGACATTTATTTATTTATTTCTTTAATCAGGACAGTGCACATTAATGAACAATCTCATACAGATTGTAAAAGAGCCAGATTATAGCATAGTTGCTAGTTTACATCTGTCGTCCTGAGGCAGGAAGACCAAACAACACAAAATCACAAAATACAAAATCAGTCCAAACACATGTTCAGACAATGACATTACAAAATTAAAATTAATTCAATTAAATTCAATTTCATTTATACAGCGCCACACCACAACAACAGCCGTCCCACAGCGCTTTCCGAACAGAGCAGGTCAGACCCTACTCTGAAATTAATTACAGAAACCCAACAATTCCCACCATGAGCAAGCACTAGGCGACACAGGCAAGGAAAAACTTCCTTTTAACAGGCAGAAACCTTGAGCAGAACCATGGCTCAGGGTGGGCGGCCATCTGCCTCGGCCGGTTGGGGGTGAGGGGAAAGAGAGAGCAAGAGAGAGAGAGAGGGCGAGAGAAGGACAGAGGGAGCGGAGAGAGGCAGCCAACACAGCAACAAGTAGACTACATGAAAAATGGCAATGATATTAATACTAATGATAATGGTAGACGTTATGACGGCAACAGAGCAGGAACACGGGGGCAGCAGGAAACTCCGAACCACAGATCTAGACTCCACAGCTCTAGGAACACCTGCAGGAAGTGATAGGAGGAGACTCCCAACCACAGATCCAGACCCCACAGCTCCACTAAATTAGTGATTGCTGTTTAAGCAAATCTGGATTATTTTTAAGTATTCAGAAGACCTTGTTTGCAATGTTGCTGGTATCAAAAGCAAGCAAGTGGCAAACTTTGGGGTATTTGTCATGGTACAGCTGTTTATATCACAGCCCTGTCACGACCCCGTGTCACGACATATAGCTGTTCATCCCAGAAGTGAAAAGGCTTGACCGCTCCAATCTAACCAATGAGCTATTTGAGGTAGGATGTAGGGGTTTGATGGTGATTGATACAACCCTTCCCCTGCAGACTGCAGCTTATGGCAGAGCAAATATGGACACCGACCAACGGAAGCGCACCACCTCTTTATGCTCCTCTTTGATGAGCAACAAGTCAAAAGAGGAGCCTCCGTTTCTCAGCAAAGAGGATGGGTTTGTTTGCGTTAAAGTTTATTTAACAAGTTCTTAAATAAAAAGCAGGAGTGCGCTGGGAATTAATTCAGTGAAATACATTTTTCTCCCTGACACTGACAGGGAGGATGCAAATGACAAGAACAGACCTGCACTCCCTTCTTCAGTGAGTCACAGGTCAATGACCCCACCTCCAAATTTTCACATGGCAAATCCGCATGTCAGGTAAGACTTTTGAGAGTGATCAAGATGGTGGCAATTTAGAATCATCAATTATCTTAACAACCAAAATCAAACATCCGCTTCAACAGAAATATACTACGATAGCAATTTCAGACATGGTTAAGAGACTTAAAAAAATCCAAAGGATGGATTGCAGGGTTGTAAAATGTTTTGGCAGAACAGGGGCAACAAGAGAAGAGAGGGTGTTGAATGTCTGTGATGTCTGCCTCCACATGCAAAGTTATTGGGGATTTGACCGTTGTTACTGGCAATTTTATGGACTGAATAATAATTGAAAATGAAGTTGAAAGACCCAGAATTGTTAGTTGCCTTTATCTATCATCAGGGTTGTTTATTGTGCAATTAAAAAACATTTCTAAATCAAATTAAAAAAAACATGACAGGCTATTTTGGTTTGTGGTGAGGGCGGGATGGATGTGTGGTGGTTGTCATCGTAGCCTCACAGCAAGAGGGTTCCCAGTTCAAGTTCCTGTGTGGACTCCCTGTATCCTGTGGCTTTGGCTTGGTCTGGTTCTGGGTTTGCTGTCCTCTTATCCGCTTATGTGGTTCCTGGTGGCCTGTCGCCCTCTCTCTCACACACACGCGTACACACACACAAACACACATACACACAGATACAGTCATTTACTCAGACAACCTGATGCATTGTAAGATGCATCTCAAAGATATTATGATAGATATAGTAAAATATATATATATATATATATATATATATAGTTAGTGAGAGAGAGAGAGAGAGAGAGAGAGAGAGAGAGAGAGAGAGAGAGAGAATTTGAATTTTAACAATACATTTATTAAAAGGTTTTAAAAATTACAGAAAAACTGCCATAAACGGCAATCAGTAAATCAGGATTTACAGAAAACAAACTAACCTAGCAAAACTCCCAAAAAAAGCTCTTCATTTACATGCCAGCACAGAACATTTTTCTGACACCACAATCTGGAAAAGCTTTCCAGGTCCTTCATCATTCGATAAAAATTAAAATCTATTTTCAGACGGGCTTTCACCATTTTTTTAAACACGAGCACAGCATCATCATCCACAGCCTTTTCGATTCTGTTTTTTCTGCTCATGTAAACAGCCATTTTTGCTCTTCCCAGGATGAAATAAAAAAGCTGGCATTTCATTTTTGTCTTCTGAGAGTACCTGTACCCCAAAATGAACACGTGTTTAGAAAACACCTCTCCAAATAAATCAAAAAATTTTTCTAACATGGTAAACAGTGGCAGCAAACGAGAACAATCCAAGAAGCAATGAAAAACAGTCTCGCGATTAGTGCAAAAAGGACAATCCTGGCTAACATCAGAGTTGATAGTAGAAATAAAAGCATTCACAGCCACAATCCCATGCAAAATCCTCCACTGGAGGTCAGCTACTCGCTTGATCAGTGGTGGTTTATACAGCGCTCTCCACTCAGGCCCAACACTGTCGCTGAGACCCAAGTGAGCTCTCCATGGAGTATCAGCTCTGCCGTTCAATTTGTCCCTCTGCAAAATCCTAACGAAAGTTTTATAAATTACCTTACTAAATAGGAGAATGTTAGTGTTCTCCAGAAAGTTGCTGGTGTTAGAGCGGCCAAGAGGTATGGGGTGTGTCCCCGTTAAAAGACACGGAGGCAGACGTCTGATCTGATCAGCTTTACTTAGACACAGGTGGTTCTATAAAGAAATACAAACAATAATCAATGCAACATAAATAAATAATGTACATAAATCTATCAACAAAAAGGAATATATTCTGTAATGAAGCATGACTGTAAACAACCACACGGCAAGAATTGGCCTAGTAGATAAACATCGTGGCAGTATTAGCCTTAGCCACATTCAAGTACACAATAGTCCAGGGCACCATACACCACAATGAAATGCTGTTACTCTCACCTTTTGTCATGTACGCACCAATAGTCCACTAGGGTTCGGATGTATAAGTATAAAGGACAGAATGACAAGCTGTACGCGGTGGTAGCAGTCAAGCAATAAACATTTACGCATCTCATACGCAGGTGCGGTGTAATCAGCGGCGTCAGAACGCCTATGGTGCGTTCAAGAGCGTCAGACAGATGAAAACTAACCGAGGAGAAAATATACTAAAGAATGTCAAAGCAGAAAATAACTGGGCTTTCTAACAC
>JABUIW010000212.1:620670-636760 GCA_013363375.1 Menidia beryllina
CGCAGGGCAGGGATGGCAGGACGCGGGGAGCGTGGGAGCTGGAAGCCATGGAAGGAGCACTGGGGTAGTTCCTTGGAGAAAAGATCAGACAAAGACAGTTAATCACTGTATGCAGGGTCAAAGATACAAATCCAGAAATCAGACTTAGTACTGGGCTCGAAGTTACCATACAGGCAGTATGTCCGAGCGAGGACTGAAGGTCTCAGCGTCCTTATGTAGGCTCCTCCAGTAAGCGGCCACAGGTGTGCTGAATTCCAGGATCATTAGTTGGACACACCTGTGACTGAGTCCCTGAGGTGGGTCTCCTGGGTCTCCTCCCCACAACATGTTTATGTTATTTAAATTTCCTTTTAGAGCACGGAGCGCCCATCTATGTGAATGCTGAATGTTTTGACAAAGTTGTTCGTCGAATATAGTTTTTGTTGAATCGTCTCGGTCAAGTTTTTGAGCTGGATCTGGATTCCGCTGAGGATTGATGACGACATTAGATGGCGAGCCACCCATCCAGTTGAGTCTGATCCTGTTCTATGTCATTTCACGTGGCATAGTTGGTAGGATTGTGGATTATGTGCATGTGTCACAATAAAACTGAGTTTGACTGACTTGACTTATTGACTTGACTTAACGCTTTACGAACCAAACCACGGATAACGGCCTGAAGTGAACTACTAAAAGGAACCATTTTTTCTTTTTTTAACAATACCTGAAAGGAACTCTATTCTTCTCTTGTGAGAATCTAAAAGACTATTTCCCAACTTATGAAGGACGATTTAAACTTTTTATTTTATTTTGAAGGGTCAAATCTTTTATTTTTGGTAATTGTAAATATTTCAAAGCAAAAAAAAAACCTTTATCTTTGTGTGGTGTCTTTTTCCACTCTCCCCAGAGCCTAGTGTCTCTTATTTTGCATCCAAAATGACAGTAAAAGTTGTCTATGTCTATGTCTTATTTTCTAGCTTATTGAATCTGGCCTATCATTGACGTGTACATACTCAGTAGTGGGTTACAATATTTTATTATATACATGAGATGCAAACAAAAAGCTTAATGGATACATCAAGTGCAAAAAATTATACAGTTGTGACATTTCAGTATCATTTCGACCATTTTTCAACAAAACACTTATTGGTTTTGTACAAACACTCAAGTACACAACTTGAATAAACTCATATAGAAGGAACACGTAGGGAACTATTTCAGTAGGGTGGAACAGAAAGGAAATTGATTTTAATTTAAATCAATGGATGCTACTATGCTAAATCCCCTCCGGTTGTCCAGTGATGTCCGTGCATGAACATCGAGACAGTATCGCAGAAAATAAGCAAAAATAAAACTAAAAAATAGTTTATCTCCAGAGACTTTATTAATAAAAATAGACATTTGTCAAGCCCCTGACAGACTTCATACGAGAGGCTTCATATACCATTCAAGTAAGGAAGTTGTGTAGTGAGCCAGAAACCCACACATGAATAATAGCCTCTGCTACTGCCCACACTAGAACACCCTTTCATGACATTGACACAGGCCATCAGGTAATCTACGTCATAAATAAACATCCATTTCGAGTAGTTACTGTTTCAGAGAGCATTTCATTCTTCTTAAATAATTCATTAACTACCTCCAAGTGAATGCCAGCACTAGTAGTCGGTATGTTACAGTGGTGATGTGAACTCCTGTTGACCTCATTCTGAACATTAACGCAGCGGCATAAAGTAGAGAAACGTTATATATAGCAAAGATTAAAACAAATCATTTGTTCATCGCAGATGTGAAGTGCAATTATGAGCATTTTGTGTCCATAGCATTGTTTTTCTAATGTCAGTCGCTTAACAACATCCACAAAACATGGGATTTCTCACGGACGTGAGTAGGCTGACCCATCTCATTCGGTTGTTGCAACTGGGCAGATAACTAAAGGAGCCTCATTCTGTCCTGATTTGTTTGTACATGGACTGAAGAATGGATGTATTGTGTCAGGAAAGCTACCCGTGAAAGTGTAGATGAGAAATTTGGCCTCCACGTTGTAGAATGACACTAATCCTTTATCGCAGTCCACATAAATTCCAATCCGCGAGGGTCTGACGCTGACTGTCAGGTTGGTTGGGGGTTCTGTTCGAAAGGAGTACTCGGTCCGATCTCGCAGACTGAGAAACCAGTAGCCGTGGGCGGGGCTTACAGTAAATTTGCCTTTTCGATTAATAGACTTGCTTGCAACTCCCAGATCCCAATCGGTCTTTCGTCCAACTTCAACCTAGAAAATGCAGAGATTACTTCGATGGATGCACTTTCTAACACTTCCAGTTAAGGTTACTCTATCAATTTACCATTACGTGGTTTTAAAACTTTGTCTAGTTATCCACTTGTGATGAAATTAACAATTCTTGAGCGAATTGTTTAATTTGCCATACATTTTAAAATGGCACCACACATTTCCCTGAGTTTGTTTTTTAAAGCTTGGGCAGAGGCAATAAGACTTAAAAGGTCTGTGATAGTATGGAGTTGTGTTAAAGCCCGTGTCATAAAAAACCTGCACATCTGTAAAGGCACAATTAACACTGAAAAACACGTACACGACATGCGTTACTACCCAGTAACGTCTATCTAAGGCATATCTCAGCAACACAATGCCAATGATGGCACATGTTCTCTCATTGAACATTTTTGCCATAAAATCAAAAACACAACAAATTGTTGTGTTAGTTAAGGTGTAGATGAAGTCAAAAAGGGAAGGAATTTAGCCTTCAAAACCTCAAAAATGATCATCCTGATGGAGACCCGATATGTTTTTTATGTCAAGGTACTCCAGTTTAAAGGCATGTGTTGTCGAGTTGTAAGGTTAGTTTGTCGCAAGTTCCCGACTATTAAGAAGCTTAGCTGCATGCATTGAAGAAAAGCGAAGGCGGGTTGATTTAGGAAGGTCTATGGCCAAGAAAAGTAGCAATCCAGTTGGTCCAAGAGAGGGAGGAAGTTAAAGAGATGAGAAGGAGGCAGGGCAGTTTAGAGGATGCTTCTGATTGTGATCTAGAAGAAAAGCTTGTACATCCCCAGGAATAGCCTCTACATATCTAAGGCATGATATGGTCTTCTGGCCTATTTCATAGAGAGTCTGTTTCATAGAGCTTACTGTTCCCTGGGAGGACTCCATAGAAGAAGCATGTGAAAGTAAAAAGCGTAGGTGTGTGGAATTAGGGGCCGAAGCAGAGCAGAGAGGTTAAAAGTCGGAATTTCTCCGGTGGAAGTAGGACGTGGAGGATTTGTCGCAAAGTCTGCTGTCTCGTTGTTAAGGGAGTTGGGTGTAAGTGGACAGAGGGTTTGGAAAGTAGTGAACGACATGTCTGAACGACTGTTTAGTATTTGTTGCAGGCCTAGTTGAGTCGAGTTGATGTTTGTTTGCTGAATCTGCAAGACTAAGACTTATACAATATATGTATTTTATAATACATTTTCTGTTGTATTTTCTCAGACCGGGCTTATAATCATTACTCCCAAGCTTTTGGGAGCAGTTCCCTGCACTGACACTTTGTCTATATTTGTTTATGTTTGTGATTCATTGAACTTTTTCTTTATTCTGAGGATATTTTAACTGAGCTGAATTACAGAGGTTAGAATAAATAAAAATTGTGTGACCTACCTCCCAGTAATGCCGTCCTGAGCTGAAGCCCTGGTGGGCCAACACGCACACCACCCGGTCGAAACGCTCCGGGTTGTCTGGCGCCAACTGATGGCGCTCGCCACAGTGCACCTGCTTCCCGTCCACTGAGATGACGAGACGTGGGTGGGCTGTGCGGGAGTCCAGAGTGATGTCGGCTAAAGGATTAAAGCATGTCCAGTTAGGTTCAAATGACCAACACAAAGATATGGAAGGAGAAGAAACTATGAATTCCCATGAGAGACATACCTGCATATTCCTGAACCCTTCTTACCTCTGCAAAGAAAGGAAAAACGTACATTTTAGTACAATAATCCATTTTTATAGTCAGCAAAAAAAACAAATATCACTTTGTGTTCTTAGTTAACTAAATCTGACTTGGGTTTGGTTTGGGTGCAGACTTGATCGATGAGGGGCGTTGACCTGTCAGTGAAAAGAAAAGGTCCTCATCAGGTGGTCCATTTAACCACAACAGCCTTCAAGAAGAACCAAAAGTGAAAGTGGAAACTCACAGGCTTCATGGACTCTCTGCATCTCCTCCTGAGCGCGGTCCACTGCGTGTTTGACAGTTTTGAGAAGAACCCCTGGTGTCCTCTGAGATGACACAGAGACACCCGACCAGTCTTTGACTTGTGGCGGGGTGGACAGCGAATGGAATGTCTTCAAGAAAAGAATACATCAAAGAAGTTAATTCAAAGTCATTCAGATCTCCAGTACTCCAGTACCATTTGTTAGCAACCAACATAAGAAAAATTAAGAAAAAAAAACAAGATTTGAAGAGACTTAACGTGCCCATGCAGCATGGGTGCTACAAAACCCATTTTTAGTTTTGTCCAATTATAATTTTAAATTTGGCTCCACTGAAAGAAGCAGGGCTCTTTGGTGGCCCAGATGTGGCTTTCCCGATGTGGCCCGGAGCAGTTTTGGTCCTGGCACCAGATGCCAGCCTGATCTACATCTTAATTAAATCATGCAAGACAGATAAACCGCATATGATCCTGCTAAAAATGCCCAGCCAACAGTTATACAATTATATAAATATATGTTTGGAACTGAATACCCTATTCTATTCGATCAACCTGACATGCCTATTTCTGGACGGTGGAAGAAACACTGGACTACCCAGGGAGAAGCGGCTACTCCAGTTGTAGGTCGATAACACCTCAGGATGAAGAACATATCTTAATAAGAGATGGTTTAATTACAGCAACCTGTAATAGTGGCAACTATTATGCAAAAAATGATCAATCAACTCTAATATGGAAGTGTTGATTTAGAGGAACACCTCCTTTTGGGCAGGGTTGGCTCTCAAATAAAGGTTGTTGGTTTATTTTTATTATTTTTATTTATTTGTTTTTCTTCTTATTTTATTTTATTTTTTTAATTTTTAGTTTTAATTGTTAATTTTTTTCTATTTTTAAAAAAATAAAATAAAAAAAAAATAAAATAAAAAAAGGTTGTTGGTTTAGAAAAAAGCTTATTTTATGGTTATCTTAACAAACAGAAGAGTCCAACTGGATAAAAACAATCCTTGTCAATATGGGATCGGTACCAGTCCAACACTGCCTTTTTGTTCCATTTTTTTTGTGAGTACTCATTAATCTACCTTTAAAAAGTGCACATAATCTTCAGTCAAAGCCAGCTGGCTTAGCTTCGTACTCTTCTGCTGGAGTGCAGCTATTTCCTCCCTGATTTCTGTCAGGAAACTCTGAGCCCTGCTCTCCACCGCTCGAAGACTCGCGTCGATCACCTGGAGATAACGGGGACAACAGTGCCATGTGCTGTAATCATGTAATCAACAGATGTGTCCGTTTAGATTTGACCGAAAACAGTCAAAGTCAAGGGATTATGTGGAGATGCTTACCTTCAATACTTCAGCTTGGCACTGCTCCACAGTGGAGATCAGCTTGGAAAAAGCACAAACAGCTTCATGCGTCTCCCTTTCGGCGACAGCCTGATTGAATAAAAAGGAACGTTTTGAGAGATTACGAAAACTTGTTCAAGGCAAACCTTGTTCATATGTGTTCGTTCGCTATGTTTCTGCATGACCATGCTGACAGCCTGAAAATTAATCTGAGCTACACAGTGGGGGAAATAAGTATTTGACCCCTTGCTGATTTTGCAGGTTTGCCCACTTACAAAGAATGCCTATTTTTCCTCATCAGATGGTTATCAATTTTTATAAATTCATATGATGTGAATTTCTGGAATTTTCTTTGGGATTCTGCCTTTCACTGTTAGAATGTACATATGATTAAAGTTATAGATCGTTGCATTCTTTGTAAGTGGGCAAACCTGCAAAATCAGCAAGGGGTCAAATACTTATTTCCCCCACTGTATGTCTGTACGTGTGTGTGTGTGTGGGGGGGGTGTTAGTATAATATCCTATCTGAGTCTAGTGTGAGTATGATGGAATGATGGAATACTGGGAGTGACAAGGACAGGGGGCGTCCCTGTCTCTTCACAGAGCATCTCCTACCCTAGCTCTAAATGCATGAATATAAGTATTATTTATGAGTTTATGTGTTAAGTGGATCTGAATTTGAGCAATAATGACAACTGAAAAAACTCACCTGGATTTCTCGAAGTGAGTTTTGGATCTCCTCTACTTTCCTCTCCCTCTCACAGATAAGATCTTTTAGCTCCACCTCCGCAATACCTAACTGGGTCTGAGAATTTGTAAAAAAAAAAAAAACAATAGTTCAGAACTGGACATAGGATGGCTTATCCCAAAGGTGAACAGATGTGTGATGCGAGGCAAACAGGATAGTCTATTTAATGACAATAAAACATAAGATAGCCCTTCAAATCATTCAAACGAGCTTCATATTTCTTTATGGAAATGTCATGAACCTTTTTGAACCTGAAAATGTAACAATACTGGCTTTCACTTTTTTTCCTCTCAATAGTTTCCAAGAACAGGATTTGATGAAAACAACAAGAAAAAAAATATACACTTAAAATTCAAATAGAGGTGGTAGAATGAAACAACAGGCCTTATAAAAATTCTTTACAAGTGATCACAATAAAGTTGCATCTCTTGGTTTAGAATGCTGGGCAACCTTTTGTCATGAATTCCATCGACATATCTTGTTTTTTTTTTATATTCATGTTTCATAGCTTCTATTTTTTATCCTAGATGTCAACAAGGCCCTTTTTTTATTTTAGAAGTTTTCCAATTAGATGTTGCAAAAGTCTTAATGATGTGACCTTTGACATAACATGTCATTTCACACATACGAACACACACACCCTCTTGATGAACCACTCTCTCTTGGCCGGGATGGTGTTGTGGCCGCGGTGCTCGGCCGTGTCCACGCAGGCGCTGCACACACAGGTGTTGTCGGAGCGACAGAAAAACTCCAGGCCCCTCAGGTGGACGGGGCAAAGAGGCAGACCGGGGCTGAAGTCTCGGGGACCGCTCGGGGCGGAACTGTGTGGAACAATGGAAAAACATCTGGTGAATGCCGTTTCAAACAATACCACCGGCAGTTTATGCACAGGCCGCATAGAACTGGAAAAAGCCGTTCCTACAAAAAAAAAGAAAAAAGCGGGGAGAAGGATGGGCTGCTGAATGACTGGAAAAGAAGAAGAAAAAAGAAAAATGAGCGGAAAAAACATAAAAAAATCACAAAAAGCTAACTTAAAGGTATATGACAACAGAAAAAAATTAAGAAGCTGTTTAAAACAATAGTTTTCAGTAAATTGTGTCTTTTATAACAAATATAGCAAAAATAAGCAGAATATACTTGTTAATATGTTAAAATAAGTTCTCAACAAAGGATGGACTAAAAGGTTGGTGATCATTTTTGCATAATTTGCTTTATAATCCGTATATATATATATGCATAAAAATACATATAATCTGTTTCTTGCCAACATCCCTTTACCATTAACTGACCACACATCGTTGACCTTATCTTAAAAACTCTAAACTCTTCAAATATTATTTCAATTATCTGTTGTTAACAGAAAAATGCTTATCAGAGCAGCTGAAACTTTTTATTTTAGTCATATGAATAAAAAACAAATAATTGACTTTATATTAATCTACTTAATTTAAAATAAATTGCAGTAAAAAAGAAAGAAAAAAAAGATAAAAGCTCTTTTATGAAAGAAATCCAGAAATGACCTGACAGATGGAAGTTCGGGATGGGAGGAAATTGGAACCATGATAATTCCCAGATGTCACAAATCTCGAGGGGTGTCTCTGATAACGTTCTCCGACCGAATGGAAAGTGGATTTGGTTTCGAAATTCAAGTTTACGAGTTTAAGAGGATGAATTGTATCAAACCAATGGCCTCTTGACCTTTGCTGAAACAACTCAATCTACCAGTTAAAAAAAAAAGACCAAAACATCGACACTGTTGATACCCTTAACCCTTTATAGGGCACTCAATGAAATACTTTAAAATTAAAAAATTCAACCTTAGAGTCTTATTGGACAACATAATAAGACTTTATTCCAATTGTGACATTTTTTAAATTTTTTTATTTTCATGTTGAAAATCGAGTTCAATGAAGTTACCATATTTGGTAACTTGCCCTTTAGTGGTAAAAATGTCAAGGCCAATGAAGTGATCAAATTTGGTCACTTGCCTTTAAGTGGGAAAACAAATTCCAATAAGTATACATAGATAACAATACATATAATGCAGGTACTGCACTAGCGCCGGGCTGGTGAAAATGTTATCAGCATAGATGGCTGTGGTGGTGGGGAAGGACATGATACTCGCAAGGACAGATACAATCTGGCTGGTGGCACCTAAGCCTTCTTATTCAGGTTTCAGGGGAACATCATGGGCCTCCAGGGTAGTCCTGCCCTGGTATAGCACAATGTCATGGATGAAGCCATCCTCAGATGCCCTGGCAAACAACTTTAAACCCCACTTGTCTGGCTTGCTTTTGATATATTGCCTCAGGTTGTCAAGTGGCAAAAATCACTCATAATTACTATTCATAAACTAAAAACACAGTGTTGAAATTTCCCAGAATCACTGTATAGTGATATAAAAAACTTTTGCGACCTTAAAACATAATATGCTAAGTTGTATTGCTTTATTTGTAAAGAAAATGCATAGTATGTTTTGTTAGATGCATTGGGCATATGTCCAAAAACAGACATTCCAAGTAAAATCTAGTTTTTAGTGAACAGGGCATATGATCAAATATGGTGCCTGCATTTTTCATGCCGTATTTTCAATCATTTTAATAATTCCTCAGCAAACAACTTGTATGTCAACACTAAACACAACTATTCAACAATAAAATATATGAGTTTCATCAAGTTCACATGGTTAGTTTTGATGTTTCCTTTGAAAATGTCCAGTGAACCGAGCTGCAAAAGCTAATTTTTCTGACTTTGGAGAAAAAGAGAAATTTGACGTGACCGCGGTCTCTGCTGATTGGTCAAACTGCAAAACAAAGTATCCTATAATGTAGGGTGATCTTTGCTGATTGGCTGGATAAAGATAAAATTATTCTAGAACTCACTGAGACGGGGGATGGGCGCGATAACTAACAGGTGGGGAAATGACCAAAAACAGTCACTTGCCCGATAAAGGGTTAAACTACTGGGGCCACAGTTTTAGGATTAGTTTCTTCATCTCAGATGTATAAAGCGTTGAACGGTACCTGTGGGGTGGGAGGTAAGGCGGGGGCGGGTCATGGTGCGGGCCATCCTGGACATCCAGAGAAGCACTGCGGCTTTGGGGGTTGGTTCCGGGCGCCCCCAGTTGCTGAAAACGCGTGATCATCTCAGCGAAGACGCCGTCCGGCATCTCCCCGGGTCTGACCGGGCCCCCCGGGGCGGGCTGGTGGTTCTGGTGGCCCGGTGGTCCCGCCCCCCCGGCCCCTTCCTCCAACGGAAAACCGGAGCTGGCCATCTGCTGGAACTTCTCGGTGATCTCCTTCAGGGTCCGGTTGACGTGGAGCTCCGGGCGTTTGCGGAAGGACTCCTTGCAGAGGGGGCACAGGTAGGATTTGGCCCCGCGGCCCCCCCCGCCTCCGTCCCAGTAGGAGCAGATGCAAGACTTGCAGAAGCTGTGGCCGCACGGCGTCGAGACCGGGTCCCGGAACACGTCCAAACATATAGAGCACGTAAACTGGTCCTCGGATAGGTAGAGAGCGGGCAGGGCCATCATCACTGTTTAGCTACAAAGAAGATTAGTTTGAAAAACTCATTTAGAATCGATAAAACTAGACAAAGTGACATCACACTGCTGATTTTAAGGGTGTCAAACTTTTAATTATGAATGTTTAACGGATGATTTGCATGAAAAAACATTCTGTCTTATTCTATTTTTGAGCCCTAAAGCTTCGGGCTAGAGTAAAATCTAACCTTTTTACTTTAGCCCAAAGCTTTAGGGTTAGACAAAAGTATTTCAGAGCAGAGCACAGGTCAGGTCTGTTTTTGGCACCGAGCCACACAGCTTGGGAGTTTTGCAAGATCTGGAAATTCAGGCTCGGTCGGAACATCATGTGATGATAACGTTGCCATGTTCGACATAGATAAAACAATGCAAGTCCAGACAATGTTGTCATGTCATCTTTCCACTCACAAACATTTACGTGACAGGCTGAGTCTGTGGGTCTGCCACAGAGCTCTAATGAATGGCTTTAAGACACACTAAGAGATCACAAAAAATTACTCAAAATGTAGAGAATTTCAGTAAAGTTATGTACTTTTTAGGAACTAATTAGATATTAAAGCCATTAATACAAAAAACTATTTATTTTGGGTCTTTAATGGGTTAATTATAGGGACAAAAACATTGAGAATGACTTCAACATTAACAGACATAAGATAAAATGACAAATTACTCTTTAAACTTTACAACTTTAATCTATTTGAATTGATAAAAGTTTGGAGATGTTTTATATCCAATTTCTGTACTTGTATCTCTGATAATGAGTCTGAATTACAAGTTATTTGATTAGATTTTTTGATATTCAGCCGTATTGGGATATAATTGCTGAATTATGTTAAAATAGTTTAAATATTTGGAGGTATGAAGATAGAAGTCTGGGACATTGTCAGAATTTGCAATAAAAAGTTAGAATTCCAGAGTCGAAATGAGAATTTTGACACTGAATCCTTTCTAAATGAAAAGCCAGATATATAAATGAGAATAACTTAAAAAAAGATGAAAAGACTAGATCATCAGTTTTTTTAAGAAATACAAATAAAGACATTTCCAAATAAATCAGTAGTGAGATGCTCAATTATAAAGTTAAGTTCCCAAACTAAAATCTTTATCAATTTAGTGCTAGTTAGGTTAGTAAGAAAGAACTGTGAGATCAAATTCTGTGTTTTGAGATTCAAAGAGTTTTGAGATATCCATTCAGAATATTTGATCCAAAATCAGAATTCTGATGCCACAATCTGAGAATTTCCTTCAATATCAGAATTGATTTTATTAGGGAATTGGGAGGGAATATTTCTCTTCAAGATAATGTACCATAATTTTGAACAGCAAAAATATAGCTGGACAACAATAAATACATTTAAAAAAAAAATATATATATATATATATATATGGTATATTATGTATTATTTACAGTTATTGTTGAAATTAGACCTAATCTTTAAGAGATGATTACTTGGGTCAGTTGTTTATCAACTTCAAACGACTTTAAATGGTGAATCTTTTACCCTTTTAGTTGCATTCTTTCACACATGCTGACAATTACGTGCCACTTCCGTTTATTTCGTACAGCTTTGGACCCTTTAACGGGTTTTGAAAAAGCCATAATCCAGAATAACATGCATGAATATCTGTGAAGGTCTTCAACGCTGAAACTCTGAATAAGACAGCTCAGGCTTAGCGTGACTTACCTGTGGTAGAGGGCCGAAACAGCTCAATAGAAAATTGTATTTTTTGCTTAGTCGTGGTGGAGAGGCGAAGTAAGTCCAAAGTGTTCTGAAGCCTCACCCTTTCTGTTTGTCATTGTTTCTCTATCAAGAAGACTCACTCTGCTTGCGAGTTGGGACGTTGTTTTGCTTTGTTCCTTCCTTGAACATGCGCTTGACCCCTCCCTCTTCACCCCTTACCCGGCAAACGGAACCACCCCGACCGGCTCGACAGGTGGAACTGTCCTGGTCTGCTGTGTGTGCCTCTTCCTTTCCTCTCACAGATCATTACTTAACACATTTACACAAAAATTTCATATAATTATACTATCCAGGCCATCGGTTATTGCTCTGTCTGTTACAAGCGTGCCAGCTCTGTTTTCCGGTACAAATTCTAAATCCTCCTACTCTAGTGTACCCAAATATTTCACATAGCCAGATTTCTCTTCTATATCATGTCTGTTTACACAGTTTTTTTTTCTCAACATATTTTTTCTGTTTCCCAGAATACAATTTTTTTTTTATTTCTTACATACGTAAACTTGAGTAAAACCAAAACAATGTCAAAGCCTTGAGACATGACACTCACACATCAAGTAGAAAAATACTGTACCATTTTTTTGTTGGCAGGAGTTTTGCATTGCACTGTCAGAGATATATAAACCCTTTCCAAAAAAAAAAATAAAAAAGCAAATTTGGAGGTTCAAATTTGTGATAAGCCTCCATCATGTGTGATAGTAGAAGAAAAAAACTCACCCAGCCATCCACATCCATCTTCTTCTTTATCATGTGTGTGATAAAACCATGTGGCTAGCTTACATTTTGTATCAATATGACTGATTTAGTTACTTTTCATACATTTGATAGATAAAATGACAGTGGATACAAACACCTTCTTTTCAGTAAAAACATTTTATTCACTGTGGACGGCCGGCAGCAGCCATCCACAGTACCGTTTTCACTCGTGTCGCTTGAACTGTACAAAAGGGAAGGGGGAAAAAACAGGCTATTACCACGTAAGTCATCTGGGACATGAAGAACTGATCAACATCAATATACATATCTGCACCCCAATCCGGGGGCACAGTTTGGTTGAGGCTACGGCATCTATGGGCGCGTTCAGCCGGAGCCACTCATCGGTTTGTAGTCTGCAGGAATTTCTGAAAGGGAATAAACAAGGAAGCTAAATTAGTGTGAAAGCATTCCAGGTGTGCCTCTGACTAATGTGTGAACAGATTCGTAACAACAAATAACCAAAAAACAAAACAGTTAACAGATATCCAGGAGTTTGCATGAACTGAGGCTTTACGGTAATTACCACTTAAAGTACATACATCATGATATCTGCAACTCTCTGGGTGTGTGAACATGAACATTCCTGAGGTGAGATCGTCTGAGTGTGTGTTGCTTACCTGCAGGTTCTCATAGTGCTTGATGGTTTTGCAGTGGCTGATCTCGGCCACCTTGCCCCCGCTGAAGAACCGACTGCAGACTTTACAGAAGAAGCCCGTTTTGGGGACCAGATACTCCAAACCTGCGGACACGCCGGCACAGTGGAACGGTCAAAGCTGCGGATACGGACGGGGGAGCGCTCGGGCTCGGCTTAAGATCTCACCAACAGGCTTGCTGGGGTCATACGAGGGCAGGGGGTGCTCTGTCTGTGTGGCGGGGGCCGTCTTTGAGTCTGCCTGAGGGCTCTCCTCTTGGATACCATCTCCGGCTTTGTCCAGCTCCCCTGTGAGAAACAACCCCTCTTAAACAAACGCAGGCTGAGTAACAGGTTTTTTTTTCCCACTAGTTCCTACTCAACTCATCCCTTATCTTGTTAGGACCTCATTTGTGACAGAGGCCTACCTCAAACAGGCCGTGGCGAGGCGAGTAGGGATGGGGATCGTTAATATTTATTGATATCGATGCCTTTATCGATACTCCTTATCGATCAGAGTCTTTATCGATACCACTATCGATACTTTTCTGTTATTTGGTGGAAAGACGATGTGACAATGTTTTTAACAGAACTGGTATTGCTTTTATTGCTTATCAAGTGAGCAAAACAAAAACGTTTCTAGCCTTAAATAAACATGGCTAATGTAATAGGCCACTTCGAAATGACATAAAACTAACTAGAATATATCAGCAGCACCAAATGAAAAATAGAATGTCACAATTGTTGGTTAATGTTTTGTCTACTGTCACTTTTCATCATGTTTTTAGTGATTAGGAAAATATTTAGCAAGTAAATAATTGTATTTTAAATTAAATGTAATTTTTAATAAATGTTGGCATCAGTAGTTTAATTATATATTCTAAAACAATTAGAGCAATATACAACTGTATTACTCATGTTTCTCGCCAAAATGTCAATTTCCCTTTTCTTTACGTTACACTTGAACGCATCATGATAACCTAATTGTCGTTTTACTGAGCCAATCTGAACACATCATCACGCAGCACGTCTGAAACTCTACTTTTCAAGCTAACTAGCTTGTATGCTGCCGATTACAACACGGACTTCACAATTACTATTTTTAACTGACCGGACAAGCTACAAAGTCTGTGTGTGTGTGATTAGATTTAAATGCTGTGACGCGACTCCAGGGACACACAATTATGTTACAGGAACTCCGGGAGAAAAAAAAAAACGACGATAGTGGTATCGATAAGCCCAAACGTTATTGATTTTCGGGTTTTGAAAAAAGTGGAACCGGGTCCTTGATAGAACCGGGTTTCGACCCCCATCCCTAGAGGCGAGCGGAGCTGAGTAGTTACTAATGGAAACTCCATAAAGGAGGGAGCAGGTCCTGGTTTTCCAGGTTTTCAAACAGATGACTGAATCCAACTGCCTTGAGGCTTACCTGCTATTCCGGCTACGCCCGCCGGGTCCTGGCCGTCTCCATCGTGCACTTCCTCCGGCTGAGTCTTTACCACCTCCGCCCACTCCCCGCTGTTGGTCTGACCGCTCTGTTCTCCATCGTCTGCTGCACGGCTGCCTGAAGAAAGCTCAGCCGGCTCTGAAAAAGCCTCGGCGTCTGGGGTGGAATCCTGAGTGGCCCTCTGTGTTTCTAAGGACGCATGAAAGCGTTCAAATACATGAGAAAAACTAAAAAAGATATTGTTTCTTTGGTTTGAGGCTGTACCTGGCTCTGGTTTAACATCAGCCCGGGTTGGTTCCGGATGACATGTCAATGTTCCATCAGGGGAAGAGTCAACCTGTGAAGCGGGTGGAGAAGATCCTGCTGTGGTGGGGTCAAGCCCAGCTGTCACATTGGGCAGCGTGGAACCGCCGGACGTCTCGGCTGTCGTCGTCTTCGAATCACGAGACTCTGACATCTGCTCATGCCAGTCAGTCTGGATCACTGCGGCCTAAAAAAAAAAAAGATATCACAACATTACACTGGGGAAAGGGAATCAAAGGTCTCCAACAAATTCAATTAAATCATGCAGACTTGCGTTGGCATTAGTGCTGCTCTGAAAAACAACAAGGGAACATAGTTTAAATGGATAAAACCATAAGGATATTGTTTACATTTCTGGAGGGAGTCTGGAAAATAGCAACAATAGATAAAAGCAACTGCTTCGAGAAAAACAACAGCATCTTTTACCTGAAGTTTGAAAAATGGAACACAAACAAACCACCCAAAAAAAACGGCAGAGCAGGAACTTCCATTAGTCCCTGCTCAGCCCGGCTTGGGTTTCCATTTGCTTATTAATGGCCTGGTTTATGTGGGTTTTCATAATAAATAAGGTCTTGTTGCAAGTCCCTGTCGTGCCTCTTCCAGTCATGTGACTCCCTGACCAATCAGCTGCCTGCTGTGCTGCTGGCTGAGAAGTTGCTAAAGCTGGAACTGTTAGGAGGAAAACAGCACATAACAGAAGCTAAAAGGTACCTCTGGAGCATCCTGCTGGGCTGTTTGAGGGGCAGCATCGCCTTCGCTGGTTTCCATGGGAACAGGGGGCGACGGGGGGCCTGGTAGGTCGGTCACGTCTCCGACTTCGTCCACCGTCACAAAGTCGTTCAGGTTGAACGGGAAGTCGTCAAAATCGTCCTCTGCCTCCTTTTGACGGGAAAGCCGGGACAGGGGAAAGCAGAGGTCAGAAGACTGACCGGGGCTGAGTTCCGGGGGGGGCTCGCCGCCCGCCGAGCGCGCGCCCACCTTCTGGCCGTCGGCCTCCACGCCGCCCCGCTCGTCCCTCCAGGAGCTCTGCCGCTGCGCCTCCGACCGGTGGGGCGCCCTCGCGTCCCCGTGGGCCCGCTTTCTCTCCTTCCTCTCCCTCTCCCTCCTCTCCCACTCCCTCTTCTCCTCGTCCCTCCTCTCCCGCTCCCTCCGGGACTTCTCGGCCCGCTCCTTCTCCTTCCTGGCCCGCTCCTTCTCCCAGGCCCTGCGCTCCCGCTCCCTCCTCTCTCTCTCCTTTACCTCCTTCTCCTTTCTTGCCTCCCTCTCTTTCCTCTCCTTCTCTGGCTTCTTGGCCTCTTCCTTGTCCTCCCCTGTGGAGTTCTTGGCCTTTTCTGTAGCCGTCTCGGCTGCTTCCTCCCTTGTTGCCTCCTCTGTTGCCTCGCCTGTTGTTTCCCCTGTTGTTTCCCCTGTTG
>JABUIW010000212.1:636770-661198 GCA_013363375.1 Menidia beryllina
GTTGCCTCGCCTGTTGCCTCGCCTGTTGCCTCGCCTGTTGCCTCCCCTGTTGCCTCCCCTGTTGCCTCCCCTGTTGTCTCCCCTGTTGCCTCCCCTGTTCCCCCTCCAGCCGGCTCCCCCTGAGCATCCTCCTTCTTGGCGGCGGGCTGAGTTGCTGTGCCTGCTTGACCGGCGGTCCTGCTCCTGCACTCCACCAGCAGCGCGTTCACCATGGCTTGGGTCATCTGCATCAAACGGTGTTAGAAAAAAGAAACGGTTAAGACCCGAACCCGCTGAACGTGCTGCGTAGCGACTGCCTCAGAGAGAAATGGCACCTTGGGCAGCTCTGGCATGGCCGCCTCCCGGGGGGCTGAGCCGCCGTCGGGCGCTTCGGTTTCCCCGACGGACATGGGGTCCCCTCCCGTTTCAGAGGCGCCGGCGTCTTTCGGCTCCTCGGGTTCGGCCGCCGGCGTTCCCCTCGTCCCCGCCACTGATGGAGTGTCGGAGATAGGGGGCTCCTCTTCTTTAACGCTCCCGGCTTTGCTCTCATTTCCTCCTGGAGATTCGTTTTCGGGTGCTTTCTCCGTGTCGCTGATCTTTACGTCGCCGCCTTTTTCCGCTCCCTCCAACGGCGCCGACTTGGCCTCGGCTGCTGCCGGCCCTTCCTCCGCTTCAGCTGCGGGTTGGTTTCCGTCGCCGTTTGCAGGTTTGTCCTAAAACCGGGACAAACAGAGGTGGAAAGGTGTTCGGGACGCGGGGAACTTGTTCTCGCAGTCGTCACGGCTACTGACCTCGGACGAATCTCGGTGAACGGCGACCACCTTGCTCTGGGGGTGGGGTTTGGGGTCGGGCTTTCTGGAGAAAAACAGCGGGTTGTTGTGGATGATGCATGGGAACATCTGAAAGCGCTTGTAAACGGACAACGCCATGGCCGCCGTCGCCATTTCACAGATGACCTGAAAAGGAGGGCAGGGCAGCGCATTAATTGTATTTTTCTTACATATTTACACGGTTTCGACCGGGGGATTCTGTCTGGGGGCGGGCGGCACTCACCATGCTGTTGAGCACCAGAGTCTTGATGACTGTACCGAAGCGCCGCACCAGTTTCAGGACCTCGGAGGAGCCCGACGGCGTGTCGGGAACATTCCTGATTACCAGTAGGCTGCTCCAGCCGACTAGGGCTGAACTTTCCTACGAGAGAAAAATGAGAACCGCTTCTTTTAGGTGTTCTGCAGCATTCCACGATTCAACTTATAACACAGACAACATGGTAAACGTTTCCATTTCAGCTCAAAAAGCTATCCCTGCATTTCACGTCTTCCTCCACTGCTCATAATCCAAGTAGCCTTTGCCATGACAGCTGTACTCACTAATAGATCCGCAGAACTCATGAGAAGGTTGTACAGAGCCACCTGGATAAAGAGATTTTTGAGAATTACTGATTAAGATAGATTGAACATACAAATGGAAAAAGACAGAAAAACTACCATTGTACAATCGAAAATGAGCAAAACTAATTAAAGGAGCTAAACAAAGTCCTACCGGCGTGCTGAGGCTGATGTGCTGTTTGAGATGGCTGATTTTCACTTCCGAATCGTTGACGATCGCGGGCTTAAAGCTGTTGACTTTCACCAACTCTTCAGCGACATCCGGGTGAGGGAGAGACGCGAGAGCCTAATTTAGAAAAAGGTGCTTGTTAGTTTACCGCAATCAAACGCCAGCTATTTGTCATTTGTTATCTAAACGTAACATTTCAGGATAAGGGCTGGTCAAAAAAACTGTCTTCGTTATCAGAGGATATCTCCAGAAATCGCCCACCAACAGTGTTAACTGTAATAATGTGCTTTCTGTAAGTGTTTCGCAATGAATACAAAGGGTGGGGTTAAATAAAAGACACTGGTCTATTATTTAACCCCACCCCAGGTGACAAAGTTTCATATAATAGTGTCAGAGGTTGTCCCTGCCTTTTCATTCAAATTTTGATGTACTAAGTATATTTAACTGGTATCAAAAATAAAGGAAAGAAACAGGCTGTAATCAGCACAGCTGCATTCCTTTGTATTTACTACCACAAGACTTCTAATGAGAAAAGTAGAATCAATGCACATTCCGAGTTACAACCTTGGGTTTCGGGTATTATGAGCACATTTATTTTGCTCACCACTTAATCTGGGTCGTAATATGAAATGTGCTGATCAGCTGTAACATTATTATAACGTAGTCTTCTTTCCTCGTCCTGCCAAAAGAGCTCTGATCTGTCAGAGAAGATCTGAATATGCCCCACAATGCCTTGTACCAGGAACACATTAAAGGATCCTTTAGGCTCCCTTGAGAGGGTCTTCATATAGTGGAGAGTTTAGATGTCAGGGGAACACTGATTTTTCTGATTATATTTAGATTTTTAAGGAGCTCTTTATTTCTATATTTCCTTTGAATTTCACTTGCTTGCTTTGTGTTACTCTGGCAGCCACAAAGCGCGTGTACAAACCTTTCCAATGTGTTTTGCCACGATGAGGTCGGAGGGGTTGCCATAAGGCTGGAGCAACTGGACGATGTCACTTTCTGACCAACCGCTCTCAGGAAGCCCTGTGATCAACACCTTGCACTTCTGTTGGAAACATACGAGTTAATTTATGCCACTGAGCTGTCAAGATGCAATAAAAAAAGAAGAGTAATTGAATCACATACCTGATCCTCAGTCTTGTCAGTCTCAGTTCCTGCTGGAAGGAAGGAGTTACGGTAAAGTTAACATGTTTCTGTCAATTAGACCGAATAGAAAACTGACCCAGGAACAGTGGAGGCAGAGAGTGAGAAAAACTAACTAAAAACGTCTATAATTCATTGCAACAGTCATGTAAACTTGTAATGTTTAATTATTTGTATAAGTTTTTGGAGTGCAAGTTAAGATTGGGACCATTATTTTGTTATCACTATTGTTACTACAAATATAGCCCCAGAAAAAAAATACAGAAAACACCAGACACTTTACTCTACCACACAGGGAGTTTCCTACCAGAGAGTTTCTCTGTGACGCTGGTGTCCTGTTCTTCAGCCGGTTTACTGAAAAGGAAGTGTTGTGCCAGGAGCCGAGTTAGTGTTACAGTACACAGGGTGGTTGTCGAGAATGCAAAGTGAAAAGCGAAACCTTATTACGATCCTAATTATGACTAACCTGTTGACATCAGAACATGGGGCATCTTCAGCTTTCTGCAAGAAGAAAAAAAGAAGTATGTTTGTCAGAAGATAAACATGAAAATACTTGATCTACATGTGATCCAGAGAGATGAATTCAGTGCTCCGGAACTAACTTTTCACTCTGGTTTTATTTATTATATTCAGTTTTATCTTGGGGAATCTGCACTGCCTTGTTTAGAATGGCAATGAAAACTATAAGCAGGGATCTTCCAATATGGATGAAAATGCTCATCAGGCTCACGGTAGTCACATGGACATAATTTCCAATTACTCTGACTAAAAAAATACTGAAAGAACCTCTACATAGTATACCTGCTATAGCTCCAATGAGAACACTACTGCAGGGCCAAAAATATCCATATCCATAGGCACGTTAATTTAATTGGGGTCTTCACTTTGCCCAGAAATTTTAAGACCTCACTCACACGTTTGAACCCTTTTACAAATTCAAAACATTAAAAGAGTTCTGCTACATATAAAATGTCATCACAAACTATCAAATTAGTACATTTTTAAATTACATGTTTTTATTTAAAATTCTTTAATGTTGTGAAGAGCATGAATACTGGACTCTGGAACAGGATAGGTATGCACTGGTAGACTAGATAACATCTAGTCCTGGGCAGTTTTACTCATCATGGCTTGTCCATAGGGGGCAGTGTTACGACCAGCGATCAGTGCCTAAGCATTATGCGGCCTACAAATCAGGTCAGCTGACTATAGTTACATCAAATTGAGTGAACGGGTTTTTCCTATCAACTGCTTTTTCACCTTCACAGATGGTAACGGCATCATCCAATCTGAGAGATAGGGGAATGCCACTGACTCATTGTGTGTTCAAGACTGCTGATGTGGGCTTGACGTGAATCAGGACACACACAAAGTGAGTGGTGTCCCTCCAGTAGAGAGCTAAGAGCTCCATCTAGTGTTGCAGCATGATTAAAATGTGAAGAGAGGGAGCTGGTTTATCTGAACCTGTTACATACAATCAGTCGTACTTCTTATGATCAATCTCCACAGACTTATATTCTTGTGGAGCAGAGCGAGAAAGAGCTTGAAGGGCTTCACATTAGTAAGATAAAAAATTGTTTTGTCGGTTTGTAACTTTAGGTCAAGGAGGTTGTTTTGTTAGACATTCTGGTCACCTGAGAACTACTTTTCTGAGAACAACTTTTTTTTGCCATAAACATGAATGGAATCCAAACACACACACACATTCCAGGCACTATGCCACTCAAAGCCAGGGCTCAGGGGAGCTACCGAAAATGCTGATTGGAGAACTGAAGCTGCAGCTCTCATTTCTCATTCATTTGGCCAGCATTTTAGGAAAAACACCAACATGACAGATTCCTGTGAAGAGCTGATCTATGGTTACTAATGTAACTGCAGCAGGTCACAGCTGTGCTGTGTTCCGAGATGTGCTAATGTTACTAGGTTTAATGGTGTCAGAAACTGTCAGAGAAAAGCTCCAACAGACAATTACGATTAAAAAGAAAAGAATCTGCGCACATGGGAAATAGGTTTTAGACAAGCATACCGATGACTGATCAAATTCTGAGAAACTCTCAAACGTAATGGTTGGCAATCACTATCAATAGGTCAGTTTAAAATCTATAGTTCAGCACACATGTAGTTTTGTATAACTGAAGTTAATGAAATAACAACAAAAAAAGCTTAGGGGTAAGCCTGGCACTCCAATTAAAAATATACAGTAATAATTTTGCTACCAGGACTTGGCATCAATGGCAAGTGTTCAGTCCTGTCGGTTTTAAGGAAAATCGGACGTATCTGTTCCATTGAGAAGTTTACCCTTTGAGTTTTTCAAATACAAATGCAGACAGAGAAATGTTGATAATACAGCGAGTATATTTGATGTGTTTGAGGCAGTAAAAACAGAAAAACCACAGACAATGTGACATGCACATACCTTGGAGACTGTGGCTGATATTTCCTGGTCTCTGATGCGGAGGTTCGAGGAGCAGGCCAGAGCTTGTGCGTCTTCAGCCCTCACCATGCAAACAGAAGCCTGCAAAAAAGGTAAGGGCGGCACAGTGACGCATGGCAACCGATTGAAACCGTGACTTAAACATTTGCATCACTGTTAAAAAACTGTAAAAATGCACCTTCTGCCCCTGGCCCTTCTCGGTCTCCTCCTCAGAGCACGGCATGAGGATCACGTTATTGATCTTGCCAAAAGACCCGGCCAAATCTGTGACTTCCTGTTCAGAGGCGTCCTTCGGGATGCCCGTCAGATAAACCAGACGGTCTGCAATACTTGAGCTCTTCGAGTCTGGGTTCACCATCTTCTTCTTCTTCTTGGCTGGTGGAGGTTTAACCGACTGCAGACAAAGAGAACACAATTTAGATTGAATCTACAATCAATCATTTAATTAAACTGTTATCTTACTTTATATTTACAAAAAAATAAAACATTTTTATATATTTATATAGTTATAGTTGGTTTAATGATGATAAAAACTTAAACTGATGTTGTGAATGAAAATTTCATAACTTTTAATAAGATAGATAAATAATTGTGAATCGGATAACTTGCCGTCTTGGTTGATTTAGTTGCAGGCTTTGCGGTGCCCTTGGTGTTTTTAGTGGAGGCATTCGTTGGCCCTTGTTTTGAGCTGTGGCCTGTCCCAGTAGAGGATGGACTTATATCGGCAGAACTTCTGGAAAAAACTCCATATGGACGCTTCACGCCGCTGCGAGAGAAATCCCCTGAGCAATCCGCACATAAAAGAAGCAAAAAAGAGGGACAAAAAGAAGGAAGACTGACGATTTAATGATGGGATATCCATGTTTAACTAAACTACAAGTTTTAATACCAGTGTGTTTTGTTTTTGTCACTACACATCCAGACTATGCTCCAAAATCATGTGAAAAATGAAAAAAAAAAAAACAGACAATCCTATCCCTGAATTACAAGTACAATAAAATGCCATCAAGGAATCATACAAAGAGTGTTTATATGATTTATCTTGCTCAATACATCACTTAAATCCACAGAAATACTGAAACATAATGTTCAGGGGAATGTTTAATCAGGGCGACTGGGGTTGACCAATCATAGCACAGCGGGAATATTGGACTGTCTTCCAGTTTGCCTTTCATAGAAATCTCCTCATACGTAAGAAAAAAAAACAGTTTGGGGGATTTTAAGTTCTTTCAAGGCCTTCCTGAGAAACCACCTTCATAAAAATGGATCACACGTTTTATAATAAATACGCATACAACTTACATTGAGCCATATCAAAAAAATCAATGACTAACCTGAGGATTCCCTGCTCCTCCTCTCAGGCCAGTGCTCTCTGGAGGATGAGTGCATTCGGTACGAATGGTAGGAGCCGGAGTGGTGGGGGGCAAACCGATGACTGCGGTCTTAGTGAAAGAAAAAGAAAAAAAACATCAAATCTTTGTCATAGCTGGAGAAATTATGTTTACATTTAATGATGTGTTAATGATATGTTTTTTAGTTTTTTATATAGACATTATTGTGCTGGCTGGTGGAATTAGCACATTAACATCAGAGGGTTTCCAGCTCAAATCGTTTCTAAGGTCCTTTTTGTGTGGAGTTTGCATGTTCCCCGCATGTATCTATATGTGAGCTTTTACTAGCGAATGCAGCTTGCTCTTACCATCCAAAATCATTCATGTTAGGTACCCTGATGTGCATGCATATTATGTAAATTTATCTAATGTGTGCCTTTAATGAATGAAACACACCAAAAGGAGATTAATGAAATTCTAAAATCTGGTGGTCTGAACTCTTTAATATTCAATATAGCTTGATGCTAATAGGATGATTCCAGCCAACTTTATCAAAGGATTACATCCACGAAGTGTCGGATCCAGTTGCTTTAAGGTTGTTTCTGAAATTTAGTTGAACTCCTACAAAGGTGAACACCTTTGTAGCCTGAAACCCGGCATTAAGTCTACCTGTGTAGTGGGAGGGGCGAGGATGGTGGTGGGGAGAGTAAGGCCTCCCGTGAAGCCTGTGGGGATGGACGTCCACCCGGTGTCTGCCCTGTGGAGGGCTTGGGGAACGAGACAGGGATCGAGATGCGGAGTGGAATGGAGAGCCATCCTTGGGATCCCACGATGCCCGACTGCCATATCGTCCGCTCCGACTGGAAAAAAAAAAAACAACACACGGTGCTTTGGCTGTTACCCCTGACATCACCTCAGGGAGAAGAACGGCCAGTGTGAACAACCAATTTGCAAGTTACTGTTGCCTCGGATACATAGCTTGTTTAAGTCTTGGAAATGTTGAAAATGAGCTTGTAGGTCTTAGCAAATAACTGTTATTGCAGGTGATATATAAACTGCTAGAGAGAAAGCAAATTGTGTTTAAAGAAATATTCCAAATATTTTTGATTCCACATTTAATCTTTTACTATGTTTTTTAGTTTTTGAAATAATACATTTTTAAAAAACAGAATCTGATTTCCAAACCAGATCAGGTGTTACGGGGACAACACCCTCTGATGCCCGTGCAACTGACCTAGATAGATTGGGCCTCCAGTCAGGATACCTTCAAACAACCATGCAAAGAAACAAACAAAAAGCAGGTTAGAATAGAGTGAAACAAATCTGAGTGGAACATCCATTCTGGTTACAGTGTTACCAAAGAAAAATCACATTCAGTCTTAATTACAGCAATCAACTACGCATCTCAACACTGAACATATACGTCATTAAAATGTCCTCACTTGTTGCGCAGGTCCCTGCAGGCAGCTGTGTGGTCGACTGTGTTAATATGGTCAACCCAGTCCTGGAGGTGAGAAAAAAAAAAAGGAAGACAAAGAAACAAACAGGAGAGGAAACACCGTTGGGTTAAAACCAACCAAAAAAAAAAAGACTGGGTCACATGTATCAAGGCTGGGATTAAAGAAAAAAAAAAGGTTAAATAAAACTCGGAGTCAGACTTGCTCTGCGCGTACTAACATGTGGATCGCCGTGCCAATTTTATTCACAACCCCTAAACTCCAAGATGAAGGCTAACACTGTAATCCGTTAGTTGTGTTCAAAGGATCCTACGGCTGCCAGCAGGAATACAACATAATGCTCAGTCTTGCCCTTGCAAGGCAGATTAAATGTTCAGCCCCTTTCCACCATCTTTTGTGCGAATGAGAATCCTCACCATTAAACACAACGCAGAAAAAAACATTGACGACTATGTTCTTCTTGTGGAAAATAATAGCTACCAGGATATTTGTACATAAAAAAACAAAACAAAACTGATGACGCCGTTATTTGTTACGGTACACAATTAGCTTCTTTTGCTGTGTAGAATTAATGATGTACAGAAATATTCTAGAAAAAAAAAAATAAACAAAAGGAAAATTATCCAGATGAATCAGATTTAGAAACCTTTAAAGAACTTTAAGGATTAAGATATGACAATCAGATTATGCAAGGGAAAGAAGCCACTGCGGTTGTGATGCTCCTCTGACTGAACATAAATGTTTTTTCCAAAAAGTCTACTACTGGCTTCATTTTTTAGTTTGAAAAGTTGAAAAGTCACACGCAGTTGTGAATTTAAAAATGATGCAATTCTAATAAACAGACCATACTGGATAAGGAACCTCTGCAAATCCTGAAACTATAGCTGCATTACCACAAATATATATTTATATTCGACAGCATAAATGAAAGCATTTGTAATACTGTGGAAAAACTTTTATTTCAGTCTGAATCTATTAAATGTACTTTTTGGTGAAAGTGCTTCCTTTCTTTATTTACAACAAATTAAACAGATAAACCTCAGTGCAAGACAAACGATTAAAGATGCCAATTGCCATCTTAATATCTGACTTAGTTTAGGAGGATTTGCTGAGATTTTCCTGCTTCACTTAGCCATTTTTGTTTAAATTTCACTTTGCCGGACAACGGCGCCTCCTGACCAACGAACCAATCCTAGATCAGCGCTTCTAAAAAAAGGAATGCTCAACCCCTGGTTCCTTTGAACAGTGTTTCTCAACCCTGGTCCTCAGGGACCACAGCCCTGCATGTTTTCCACGTTGCCAACTTCCAGCAGACCTGATTCAGATGAATATGTGGTGCTCATTCTTCTGCGCAGCTGAGGAGCTGATCCTTTTCCTCTGAATCAGGTGTGTCTGAGCAGGGCAACGTGGAAAACTTGCCGGACTTTGGGTCCTGAGGGTTGAGAAACACTGCCTCTGACCAACCCGAAGACAAGCAAAGCTTCTTGAATTGCGCAACGAGGAGCGAACGGTGGGCCATCAGGGTCAAAACACAGCAAAGAAAAAAAAATGTAGCCGGTGAATACATCTTTTAAAAAAACAAACAACTTTACCAAAATCCTTTTTGTTTTTCAAAACCTGTTCTATCATCTCTCTGTGAAGACTGAGGAGTGCTTTGGAGCCGACTATATCTATAGCAAATCAAGATAAATCCGCAAAGGTTTTCAACATTTCTTCACTCGGCGTGTTGTGTCATCCCTCCTAAATGTAACCAGAAATGTATCTTAACACGTCATCATGAGGCGAGCATTCAGAGTAGAAAAGAGGCTTACTAAAAGGGGCCATCGTCTAAACAGTTTATGCACCGTCTCGCTGACCTGAATTATATCTTTTAAAACTGTTATTACTAAATAACCGACTTGTGCTAAGCTGTGCTTTGAAACATGGTGTGACTCTATGATGCGCCTGTTGTCTCGACTGCATTCACCTCTAGACTTTTAACCCACCTGTGACACTAAGGAGAAGAGGTAAAGGAATGAATCGTGGATGCTTAAGTTGAAAACATTGAATTGTCGCCGTGCCGTGAACAGAGGCGCTGGGACTTTCACTCCATCTGAACCGGTCTGCAGTGAATCATTAGCCATGACAAGGTGTCGCAGTTTGAGGGCAATTAAACAAACGTGAAAGTGAGTGTTGATTAAGTGGATTAATCAGCTTAAAAAGTTGATGCTTGCTGAGATATTTTGTTAGAATTGACCGCTGATTTTTGATAATTAGGAGACTAAACAAAGAATTATACCTTGGCATGCCTTAGTGAGACGGTCTCATACTAGGGTATTTGTCTAAAAAAATAAATAAGAGAAAATAATCGTAAAGAGTTGGACATTTGTACAGATACTTGTTATGAACACTCACCTTGTCCTCATCACATTGTATGTTGCACAGGGAGCAGGTATGGGGATACACCTTTGGAGAGACAGCAGCAAAATCGCTTATCATGGTGGGAGTTGGCAACTTCTTGCTGCTGCCGTGTGGTCTTGAGCCGGACGAGGAGGAGACAGAGTGCCTCGACGAAGCTTCGCTCCTGGTTTCGGAGGAGGGCCGTGGTTTGGAACCCTTGTGTCTATAGTCTCTGTCCAGATTCCGCGATTTGGCCGAGCGAGGAAATTCTCTGCTAGGCGACCGGCTGCCCTTGCGCTTCTCGCTGCTCGTCCTGCGGTAGTCCCGGTCCCCGTGTTTGCTGGGCTCCTTGTGCTCTAAGCAAGCTTGCCGCCTTTCGCTTTCGTCCGCTTTAGAAGCCGCCATCGCCGGGTACATTTTGACTGTCCGTTCGCTGGAGAGCTGCTCTCGTGCGAAAGTCTCTCTCGGGCTGCACTCGTCCTTTCCGCGACTGGCATGGCCATAGTCGATGACTTTCCCTGCCGTCTGCGTGACGGTCAGGAGGCTGGGTACTTCGGGGGAGCGCGGAGCGCACGAGGGAGCCGCCGACATGTCGTGGATGCTGCGTGAAAATGAGGCCGTGGACGTGGAGGCCACGGTTTTCTGGCTGCCTGACTTATTGATTTGAATGTCCCGGAGGATAAACGGCAAAGTGTCTGGAGTCAACTGATCATCAGGATAGTGACTGAGCACTTCCAAGTCTTCGTTCGAAAGTCCGAAGCTAGCCAAGATGCTCCCTGCGCTCTCGGGGGTGTACAAACTTTGACTTTCTCCGCCGCCTCCGCCTCCGTGCGCCTGCCGAGTTTGGGGCTGCTGGCGCGTCCCTTGACGGCTGGCGTTAGCTGGAGGACCGGCAAACAACTTACTCGGGGGTTGGTAGCTTGACCAGTCCACTCCTTGCTGCTGGCCGGGCTGACCCTCGGCAGGGAGGGCCGCCGGGTTGGAGCCGTAGCCTCCGTGCGGAGCGATCCCAGATCCTGCCCCTTGGCTTGACTGGTTCATGTGGTCGAGCTGACGGTGGTCCATGTCCCTGGCACCCCGGATGGCCAGAGCGGACTCCAGCTCATCGGGAAGTTGGGTGGGACGGGGGAAGGGGAAACCCATGGGTTGCATGTTGGAGCGAATGGGATGCTGGTTCGCAGGGGGCTGGTGATGAGCAGGAAAGGGCTGCGAGCCCTGCTGCTGGGGGTGCTGCTGATACATGGCGGTCGGCGGACAGGTCCGTGGGAGCGCGGAGTTTTTGCCGGCGGCGTGCGACCTCACGGCCGACACCTGCGGTCTGTTCAAAAGACTCAGGAGGGCCAGGTGAGGGGCGAGTGCTGCGAACGGCTCGCCGCTGTGGCAATGGCGGCCGACCAGGATGGACGCTACGATAGCGAGCTGCTGGAGAGCAATCCGCGCCTGAATCTCAATCTGGCCGAGTCGGAGAGCTGTCACTGCAGCCACGGGTCCGAATATGAAATGGGTCCCTCGGGAGCGGTCAGCGGCGGAAAGTGTGGCCCTCCGCTCCGAGCGAAGGGTAGGAGCAAGGTGAGTATTACTGTCTGTGTGCACGGTGAGGCTGAAGTGAAGAGCAGAAATATACTATTACAATAAACATGATTCAATTTGTCATTTCAATAGTAGCTGTCAGACCCTTTTTTTGTTTTCCCCCCACTGCACAAACACGTTGCCAGTCCTTTCTTGTAGTCCAGTGTACTCAAAAAGAGGCAACTTTCTTATGACTTATGGTTATACTGCAAAAACAAGGAACTCAAGCACCAAACTTAAGTGTGGAAAGCCTAATCAGAAAATACGGATTTGAGAACCATCTCTTCCTAAAAGTGGAAAATATCTTAACTACCATGCTCTAAAACAGCAATCTGTTTGTTTTTGCATGAAGCAAGTTAGCCTCAAACAAAAAAAATGAGCCATTTTTACAATATTAAAAAATAAAAAATTCTGGATAAAACCTGGATTGATCCAATCAATTGATCCAAACTTGTTCACAGTTGCTTTTCACAGAAATATCTGTTGGGGAAACACTCCATGCAGTTCAAAGTGGCCACGTGCGGGGTGCCAAATGAACATCTGCTCACACATCTGCTTCACAAAAAGGTCTTCGGTACCCACGGAACACCGAGGAGGGTATTTGCTTCACAGACCATGAGTGGAAACAATGAAAGCTCAGCTTTATTCCCATTTCCCGCACATGTCTGTTTTTCCACAAACCCAACAAGGACTTCCTATAAAAATGATAAAAACATTCATTTTCAGCACTACATTGCATTGTCATTTTTTTCAGGAGATCACCTAAAAGGGGGGTTATTTGGAAATTAATTAGGCCAGAATGATGCGGGTTATTTGGCCCAACACTAAAATAAATAAAACTTTATACAGTTCAACTTTAGTGCGATCCAATCCTAGTTTTGAATGATCAAAAACCAAAAAAATGTCTCTTCAGGAATCTTCTTTCCCTTTACAAACTGCTCCATCAGTAATTTTGGGGAAACTTTTGAAATTTAAATCAAACTGTGGCTCTTTTTCTGAAAGATGGCTCAAATCCAGACCAGAGATCAGTACAGAAGCACACTGATGCACTAAGGAGGCTGTCTGTCTTTGAAACAACCCAGGCAGAGGGGCTTTGGGTCTCCCTCATCTATCATGAACATGTTGAGTAGAAAGACTGAGGTGACTTTTTGCTCTTTCATAGCATCATAAGCTGTGTGCACACACAGGTCAGCAAAAAAAATACCATGAAGAAAATGATAAATCCAGCAGTATTTTCAACTGACTTCAAAAACTTTCTCTGAAGACAACCCAACGTCAACTCTACTGCTATGAACCACGAATGGGGAAGCTATTCCAGCCTCTTTTAGAAGATATGAACAAAGTGTGACAAATTCAAGACCTACAGGGGATAAACATGAGAATAAACATGGAGTTTAAGGACAAAAAGTATGAAAGTTTTAGCCCTCCACAATGGAAAATGGATGGTTTGTTTTTAAATGAATATCCTTTTCATTATAGTAGTTTACCAGCAATTGCAATATATATATTTTTAATTTTGGGTCAAAACAATCACATAAACAAAGACAAATAAAAATTACTGACGGAGGAGAGGTAGAGCAACAAGGAGAAAGTCTGGGAAATCACTAGTGTGGGAACACATCCATTTTTTGGACACAGAATTGGGTCAAAAACACATTATATGCAGCATTTGCGGCTGCACTGTTGGCAAAAAGTCAATTCTCTTTAACAATCTGTATGACCAGATGATGGGGGGGAAAGAAAACTCCATCCATCTCAACGCAACAGCCAACAATAAAAGACGGTCTCACTAACGACATATTCCAGGAACTCCCATGCGGGTGTTGTAGTTTGCACAAGCGCTGTGACATGGAGATGCAATGCAGTAAAGAAGTGGTTAAAAGTGTGACCAGATGAATTATGGTCCAGCCGAACTACACAACCACAGTCACCCTCACAGCGCAGTGTATCGACTTCTGCGGACAAAAATGTGTCCTTCCTTCATTCCTTAGGATAACAGGGGACAAAACACTGACATCAAAAAGGTTTCTCTGGCATTGTGCGATTTCAATGAAGTATAAAGTAAAAAAAAAAAGTAGCATTAGTGATTGTTCCAGGTATTGCACCATCACGACTGGTACTTCTACATTTTGTCCTATAATTTCATTTATTATTTGTATTTTATGTGAACATCTATTTCCACTTATTCACATTACTGTCCTTATTTGGGTTGAACATTTTATGAACATTTGTTTAGGTATTTGAAGTGAATTTCAACAGAAAGTTATAAAAGATGATTTCATATTTGCCTGAATTGAACAAGTATTCATTTTAAATATCCATAATTTCAGTATTGACCAAAATAATCCCAATTTTCTTCCCATCATCAAGTGGCCCTAGTAAAAGGACACCATGTTACGGTCAGAGGACAGGGGACTGCAGTTGCATGGGCGCCTGTGCAGGCTTGTTGGCTGCATTTCCAATCATGGATGTTTAAATTTATCACTGCTCTGATGGAAGTTTTCCATTACAAATGGTGCAATCTGGTCAATCTGTGCATGTCTGCAAGCATGGTGTGCACGTCCAAACAAAATCCCCACCCCTCCCTTCAACTGAGCTGGGAAATCGGGATTTGTCTCTTTTAATTGGCTAGAAAGAATCAGATCTTAAAGCTGAATCGCTCTGGAACAAATCGAGTGAGGAAAATTTTTACTTTGGGAATGTAGTTGGCTAGAAAAAAAAAAAAAGGCAGAGATGCTCTTGACATTCCTGTGCACAGGTAAGGAGCTCACGTGTCCACTGCAAGACTCAGTGTGTGCGAATCAGGGTGGGTTGGAGGCATGTGCATGTTTGTGAAGGGGAAATAGTGCACGACAACAGTTTAACCTGCAGGCCCATTTGGTGTATGTTGACACTCCTGTTTGACGAAAGCTGAATCTAGTCTCGTTTTCTTTGTTATCAAATGTAGACTGCATATTCCTTGTAGCTAGAAGATGCATTACCGCCACCTTTCGGGCTGGAGAGTCTGCCAGAAATGAGGGAACTTGGAAAACTGCAACTAAATGCTTTTCTTTTTTGGCACTCTTGTTATTAAACCATATTAATGCGTCCTTATCACAACCACATTTCAAGTGACTGACACCTTTATAACATGTGTGAGTATATTTGACGAGGCATTTTGGATCCTAAGTAACTTTGCAATTCGGCACAATGTTTTTTTGGGTGAATATACATTAACCTGCCCTCTCATTAGGCCCACATCCTAAGCACAGACAGCAGTGGGTCTCAGTAGTCTCTACTCTGCAGCTTTGGTACACTTGACCTGGCATAGACTAGACCTTTTTCCATTGGCTGCAGTTTCCACAAGCCAAACAGTTGAAGCAAGTTATGAAATGGCCGAGAGCAAACAGGGCTGTCAGCTGAGATCACTACACACACAAAAAAAGGCACTAACTGAAACACTGTCAAAGCAGGACAGACACTACTTTGCAGCAACGAGGCCTAACGCCAACGTGAAAGATACACCTTGAATAAGAGAGGCCTCATTTTCTCGGCCATAATGTGATTGGAGTCATGGATCAGCTTTTTATGTACTTCCAGCCAACCAATCAAATATGTTGAGGAAGATCCAGCGCTGGGGTGAACACCGACACAAAAAGTATCATCACAACATCCGCTCGGAACGAACTTTGTTTTACTGTGTGACGCTGAAATTCTGCTTTGATTTATGCTTAGGCCTCTCAAACATGTACATAAATATTCCTACGTTTTTTAACATGCACGTAAACCCAGATCCACGGAATTACAGCAGTTTCACGAAAGGATCTGCGTGACGCGCAGACACGAGCATGTGATGATGATACACCAGCTACCATAACAGAGATCCGACTGTTTAATGGGAGGGGATTTTAGATCACACCCTCATTTGCATACGACTTCCCAAACAGCTAAATACAAAGTCACCACTTCATCTTAACCACACAATTAAATATGTATAACACCTCAAATATCACTTCAATAAATACGTCATATGTCGAAAACATTAGGTCCGCTGTAGAATGCGGGGCCGCCCTACGTAGACCCCTAACACACACCGGCCATTTTGAATGGCTACGTAGCTGGCTAATGTTAGCCGTGGACGTTTACCGGTAACACCGAAGGCATAACGGACGCTCGTACCTTTTTGCGTGTTCATTGCACAATCAATAAATACCTTTCACAAAGAGCCGACGAAGGTCTTAGATAATACCGGACGTGGCGGATAGTTTTTTTCAACCTGTCGTGGTTAGCCCGAGCTCCGCCATCGGCGCCGGATGTACTTCCGTTAAGGTTTTTCACAATAAGTGTCTGGAGAGCCTTGACGTCATGACGTCATTTCCCCAATTTTGACATGTTAATCCACACATCCCTTTTCTATGCCGCTTGTTCCCCAATTTTTCTTAATTTTAAAGAGGTATACACAAGCGAAAAAAAAAAAAAATCAATAATAATAATTAATAATCTTCCTCCAAGATTTCTCATCTGAACTAATATTTGGAACTGTTGAGCATCTTAATAAATGATGTGACAGACTCACCTACATAGGATACTTTTAAATTGGGCAACCTCTTCAACCTTTCTACTAAATTAAAAGCGTCCTTTTTACTATTCATAGACACATATGCCCAAGGTATCTTAATGTACCAGCATGCGTTCTGTAATTAATGAATGAATTAATTTATTTATTAAAATATTGACTCAAATAGATAGGATAGAACTTCTGTTTTGAGCCATGACCAGAGTCCATCTCTACAATTGGCAGTGAGGTTCTAGTTTTATGATCTACAGATAAAAACTAAAGTTAAAAAAAGATAGATAGGATAAAAATCCAAAGTTCCAAGCCTTGTGTACACTCACTTAAGAATTTAATAGGATTTCACATCATATTTTTTGTCAAATTAGAAATGAGCTTTTGTCCCCAAGAGGACCACTGGCATTAAATAAAAAAAATTCAAGCTGTTTTGGTACTATGTGACTGATTATAGTTATCTCTTTTTCTAACATGTTTGAAGATGGAGATGAAAAGTTCAACTTGCCTCACTCCTCACCTTTAATACTGTACCTCGACTACTCCTCCATTCTAGACCTTTCCAAGCTAAACAGTTTCTTCAAAACATCCCATTATTTTGACAAAATGAATTAGTCATAATTTAAAGATTACAAATTATAGGCTGTTAGTATTCCTCTTGTTAAAACTGTATGTCAAATCTTTATCTTGCATCAAGCTTTGGCGAGGGACAAGTGTTTATCAATGATTTTACAAATAAAAAAAAGTTAAATTGAAGTCATATGTCATTTTAAAGGAGAGAAAATTCCTTTCCTTTCTGTTCTTTAAAAATACCTGTGAACTAGGTCAATCCTCATTGACCTAGTGCACAGTAACACCACTTTGCTTCAGCTTAAGTGAAAATAATGCCTTTTTTTATGTCAACGTGGTAAGAGCACCTCTCCAACTTGCAGAAAAACCCCCAAAATAACTAAAGTGTAATTTTGTAATGTGTGTGTTATACGAGAAAGAAAGTGGAGATGGGGAGAACAGATTGTAATCCAATGTCTCTAATGGTGTCTTCTGAACCCTGAATGTCAGAGGTTGAACTTTATTAGCAAGTGGTCATTGAGAGGTGTGTGCATGCATGTGTGTGCAAGTGTGTGTGTGCATGTATAGGTTAGTACGCATGATTGATAATGAGACTAAACTTATGCTTGTGCAGATGTACTGATGCAAGCAGTTGGGAAAGCATTTTCTTTATGTTGACAAATTGAGGCTTGGTTACTTTGACATTTTTTATAGAGTCTTTATGATTGATTTTTAATTGTTTTTTATAGTATTTAACTTCTTCTCATCTTCTACTAATACTGCTGACAAATAAATACATAGAGACCGAGAATAATTGAGATACAACATGTGGTGTGACTGATTCCCGTGTTTCCACTCAACTGGGTAACTGTACCCAGATCCAATTTCTGTGTTGATTCATGTGGAGGACTTAATTACATAATCTGGACCAAGTGCTGGCCAAAATACCGGATCAACAAGATGCCAAGAGACAGTGGTCAGCTATCTCGAAAAGCACACGAGGAAAGCAAAAAAGTTAAAGGCAAGTAGTTAGCATGGCGAAAAAAAGAATTTGGTCGGTGCAGTATCTTTCAATTTGATCTCAGATAAATTGAATTTAATCCTTTTCTTTGACACAATTTAAAAAAATTGAACAAGGAAGGAAGTTGAACTATGCACCTGTGCTTTTTCACTTATAGTCTGCTGTATATTTTTAAGTATTCAGTATAGCTTTGGTTGAGCTTCAGTTTAAGTGGAATTTGAGATAGGAGATACAGATCAGTGACACAGAGGACAGTCCAGAAAACGCCTTTATCCGAAATCCATGATTTTCCTTAACTCACAGTGAAACAGTTTGATGTCATTATTATCATATACATTTCATCTCTGCAAATGAAATACGCAACTCAAATCAACTCAACTTAAAAAGTGCAATCTTTGCCAATTGTATCCTTTTGCTTGGTGTAGGTACATGGGAATTCTTGGGAAGAACTTAAAGTTGAACCAAACCTGATCATCAAAAACTGCATAAAGATAAGGCAAGAAAAACTCAGAAGGTAGCAATATATAAAGTGACAATAAAACACAAATATACATATAGTTTATATTACATTGTATTTAACTTATGATCTACAAGGGCGGTATCTTTCTAATGACACGTTTTTGCACTTAGACATAAGTTCGTTATTGTGTGTAAATCAGTCCTTATTATGTTTCTGACCATGGCAGGATAGAAGCAGCTGTAGTAACATGATGTATTAATGATTCATGTGTCCACCATTCAACATCTCAGAGGAGGACCAGACTCAGATGGTCTTAGGTGCAGAAAAAGTTCATTCTGAGCGGATGTTGTGATGATACTTTTTGTCTTTTTGTGTGCATATGAAGCCCAATGATGGAAATTCAGTTCTAAAGATCCTCAATGGGGTCTTTATGATTACCTGGTTAGCTTTCCTCTCTGCCTGGGTAGTCATTCCAGACTAGACGGTGCTGCGTACTGACCTTTGCTGGTTTGTTTGATGGAAGCAACTGCAAACTCAAACCGATCAACCCAATGGAATGAAGTCACTGCTGGGTCTTTTTTACCTGGTTACAGTCCAGTTCAGGGCTGATACTGCCCTCACAGGGTTTGGATGGAACAGATTACTCGGAATACTTGGTATAGACAATAGATGGATAGATGTTGATGCAGTTTTGTATTCTGTGTAGAGACTCCATCCATCACAGTAAAACAAATTGATTGGTAATATTTTCCTGTTGCCGCGTTTTAGTGAAAAACAATACGTAACCGTTTCCCTATATTCATTCTATTTTCTGCCAACCACTCCGAGCTTATCCATTTTTTCAAGTAATCTATTATTTCCATGACCATCGAAGGAAAAATTTATCTGTATGTCCCCTTCCAACAGTCTGTCTGCATTGCTTTAACCTGACATTGATGGCATCTTCTCCACAAATTGTCATGGATTTAGTCCCTTTTTTGTGTATATTAACGTTATTTTGAAAGCTTAATTACCCTTCTGCTGGCATGTCAACTCCTAATAAAAGAGGTAGAATTTTTTTAGTACCTGCATTCTAATCTTTGCTGTTATTACCAGAGATGTTCAGTAACGAAGTAGAACTACTTAAGTACTGTACTTAAGTACCAAAATGCAGTATCTGTACTTTATTGGAGTAGATATTTTTTCCCCTACTTTTACTTTTACTCCACTGCATATTTTTGATTATTTCAATACTTCTACTCCGATCGATTTTTAAATAAAAAAATACAATGACATATAAGCTAGTAAATAAGCGCTAGTTCAGTTCTCCCTGTAAACTCAGGACGTAGCAGCTAACGTTAGCTAAAGCTAACCTAGCTGGCTAGCTGTATGCTACCTGCTAGCATAAAGGCTCAGCTCAGGATTCTGACTCTGGAATAATAAATAATAGTAGATGAAGTGCTGTTGATTGCTAATGCAGATGTAGTTTTCTGTTTGGCCTTTCACATGTTTGAAATAATATAAACAATATCTATTACATTTTTGATTGCCTTTTTTAATATACACAGTACTTGTACTTTTACCTATACTTTCGATACTTGAGTAACAAATTTTTGAAATACTTCTACTTGCAATACTTAAGTACAAAAAAAATTGAGTACTTCCGTACTTCTACTTAAGTATGGTGTTGCAAGAATACTTGCACTTTTATTCAAGTAAATTTTTTTTACATAGTACTTGTACTTCTACTCCACTCCTCTACTCCAGTACTTTAAACATCTCTGGTTATTACTATCAAATCTGCTGAAAGGCATTCCCGGTGTCATATTGATTTCAACGCTATTTGTGTTATTCTAAAGAAATTAGCAACACATGTTAAACCTGTATCACGCAAAATGAGAATTGAGGCTCCGACATCTGAACGTGACCAACAATTTATCTGTGGTCCTCCCTGTAGTGGCAAAATTCTCTTTCCTTGAGAGGGACAGGTGGCATGCCACCAGTCTGGTGCAAGCTATTTTCAACACCAGAAACTCTAGAGCAAAAATGTTTAAGCGCATGAGCACCAGATGCCAAAATTATGACCGTCTACTTGAAATGCTCGTCAGATTTTTTGACCGCTAAAGGCCAAATAATGCCAAAGCCAAACGTTCAAGCTCTCTAATTATGTCACTGTGATTTACTGGCCATTTTACTGCCGGCACTTCTCTGACGGTCCAAGGCCGTGCGGTCGACTAGATGGAACATTTAGAGAGGCGATGTATTCTCGTGCTCACATTTTTTAATTACAATGAGATCCTCTTACAGTAGCATTCATTCCTTGTTTAGCTGCTCTCTTGTTCTTTAAGAATGATTTAGATTTAATTCGAAGTGTTTAAGGCATAAAATGGTAGATTTAGGTTTAATTGCAGTTGGTTAGAGCTTTGGCCGGTTATTTATAACGTTTGGCTTATTCTAACTATTCCACATTTCTATGAGACTAAGTTGGGAATAAACCCTTTACCTAATACAGCACATACTGTAAATTAAGCTTAATGTTACGAAAGAAAAACACAGTAATCCATGTTCATCTGTACAATTAAAATGGTTTAAGTTTGAACTCACTTAACCACCAACAAATTTAAGTGCTGGTCGTTTTAGATATTTTAAGCAACCATTTACTGTTTGAGCGATCTGAAATTTAACTTCATAACTCCGAAATTCTAGTAGAAACTACAGGGATGGGAGTGGGTTTGATGGGTAGTGGGTATTGGTGTGTGTGCACTTTTCGAGATCTATCCAATGCTTCTTGACTGTCTAAGAAACCGTCCTGATACGGGGTCAGTTGCTCTGTGAGTTAAGCGAAAATGACCGCTGTGATGTCTGTCTCATGACTGTCATCTAAGCACATCTGAACTGGACCCGCCTGCTCGTCGGGGCCGCTTGCCATAAAGTTGCCGGTGATTTGTGGCGGCAGGATCACCGGGACCCCCCCCCCCTCTCTCATGTGCGCTTGAAAGATCACATTCACTCCGCAGTCTATGAATGTTTTACTGGAGACAGTACCTGGCAGTAACGGGACCGTGATAATGTCAGACAGCTTGGGGATGCCAGAAAGGCCATGTCAATAAAGTCTAGCCCTCAGAAGCAGTCTATATGATAGTGATAAAAGCCATTCCTGACGTCACCTGACCGAGCTCTCATGCCAGTTGATTAGATCACGCTCACAAAAGCATCGCAGAGCTGACTTTAGGCATGTGTGCCTTTAGTGGATATCTCATGGGGTCCATCTGGACCATTTTTAACCATATTTTCTATTTTAAAAATTCACCTTTGTCATTTTACCTTAAAATGAATTCATCAAATTTCCAAATAACTGTGTTTGATGATATGGTGTAACATTATATTATGTGTTTTTACAATTCTATTTGACTCAAACATAAATGATCTTATGGTATTGTGTTTGCATAGTGGGGAATTATGTGTACATATTTGAAAAAAGATATTTTTCAGCTGTAAGAAAATAATCACTGTTCTCACCACACACCCCTATAGATAATAGACAGATAAATAGTGTCTTCTACAATATAAAAAATCTGTTCTTCACATGTTTTAGGATAAACTGAAGCATATGACTATCATCAGAAATTGGTTCTGGGAAGCAGTTCCATATATTTATGTACAACTTTGAAGTTTTTAATGATTTAGATTCTCCCATATTCAGTGTTTCACAATAAGGGAGCAAGAAAGCTTCCTTTTTAAACAGCAAAACCAATTGGTATCCATTCAGGTTAACAAATGGCCAAAGACATGACAAAAAAGTTGGTATCTGACGAAATGCCGTTCAACATAAAAGTTTTGTTCTGATTACACAAACAACAACCAAATAGATTTCAAGCAATACATAAGAATAAAAAAAATTTGGATCATTCTGTATTCTTGATTGACAAACTGTTTAACAACAATGCTTTCCTCAAAAAGTTATCTTGAACTGGAAAGACATAGAAAAGGGTTAATGGTCCTCTGAGACTATCAACTTGGAGCCTAAATTGATGAAAAATATACTGACCTAAACTTTTAGTGATGCTCCAGCAGCTTCTTTTGTTGTTTTGCTTTCTGCTTGCTTATATTGATGATGTATTTTGTTCTCAACCTTATCCTCTGCAAGACTGACTTGGTCTGATCAGTGATTGCACACACATGACGTAACTCCGAGATACCCCCAAAAAACTCCAAGATTTTCAAGATTATAGACAGAAAGCTGACTGTGTTTGAAATTTTACGGCGGCATGTTGCTTGCATACACTGAGGCTTTCTGAATGCAGTGATGCCTTTACATCCCCTCTCTGAGTAGTAAGGTCTTTGGGGGTTTCATCCAATATAAAAGAAGAAAAGTTGACATACAGTACAGGCAGAGAGAGAATGAAGATAATAGTGTGTGGCCTGTTATGTGCACCTATTTTAAATTTGTATTTCCATTCCAATGAAAGCAAATTTTGTGTGGAGTTTGTAAAATAGCAGGTAATAGTACACTGGGCCTTGATCAGAATGATCTGTGTCACTTAAGAAATAATTGATAATGAAAAAAAGAATCAAATAATTCATAACCTTGCCGTTAATCTTCAAACTGACATGAATAATCTGGACACACATCTCTGGTCTTGGCATTTCTGCTCTTGTTCCAGGTTCAATACAAACATTTTGGGGTGAGATATATATTTTTTGGCCTTTATTGGCCTTTATTCAGCGGTGGGAAAGAGAATTGACACGTCCTACACCAGAGGGACGCACAACTGGACCCCGACCTGGACAAGCTAGGGCCAGGACTTAAACTTCCATCCATAATTGCATCCATCTGAATTTTAAATAGGTTTGAATGTTATTAATGTGTAGCATTAAATGTTTAAAGATCTTATAAAAAGGGAATAGTGTACTTTTCTGTGTATACTCACCTCAGACTATAGATGTATTAGATTTCTTGCTGAAGACTCAGCTCTTTTTCTTGGCTTTTCATATATTGATTCAAAATGAAAAATCATTCATTTTGGCCAAGCAACTGTAACCAGAGTACAGAACTTTAAAATTACTATAAGTATCACTACTATAAATACTATGGCATTATAGCATTTAAAAGCAGCATAACAATTGTCTGTTAGAAGTTCATTAGAATTACCAAACAAAGACATAAAAAATTAACACCTTAGATAAGAGGCCATATTAATGCCTTCAAGCTAATTCACATTCACTTAGCTGGGAAAATGAAATCAGATCTGATGTGTCCAAATTTGAGTATAACCTATGAATCCCAGGTTTATTTGGGTTTACTCACATAGTCAGATTGTAATGTTCATCAAATAAAATTAAATATGTAAAACTCAAAAGCTGAGTTGTTCTAATAAAACATGGCTTCTGGGTTGGAAAATCCATGGGATTTCGAAAAATACAAAATATGATTACTGTAGTAATTATTTACAATTATATTATTTTAACTGTATTCATTTTTTGGAGTATTTGTGCTGCAAATTTTAATAGAATCGGACCTAAGTGGTTACAAGGTGCTCTGTAAATTGTATACTGTAAAAGCAATAGCACTGGGTGAGTTCCTTTGGTTTTTCTACAAGGTTGGAAAATGGGACAAAAATCTGGTTCGGTCCAAAAGTAATAAATGCACCAACTAAATCTCACGTACAGTTCTCTTCATGCATTGGATGTTTTTTTAACAGTTCCTTTGCATATCCGTGTTTCCCTCTTGTGATGTTCACTAATATCATATATACAGTACATTATATTTTTTTAAACTTTCGAACAAGCACATTGAAACATAGATATGTTCTCATTCACAACAGAGTATCTTATTATAAATCGGTTTAAATTCCTATAGTTGGAAGACAGACAGTGGAGCTACACATGCATAACGGATACAAATGAACCCCACAACCGAAGTGCATGTCAGAAAATGTCAGAAAAAAAATACATGCAAGTTGAAAAGATGACACACACACACACACACACACACACACACACACACACACACACACA
>JABUIW010000212.1:666198-700053 GCA_013363375.1 Menidia beryllina
TTCCATCCAATAAAATGCATGTACTCCACGACATCCGAACATCTACTTTAGATGTTTTTTGCGAAGGTACATATAAAAGCAAACATGTAAAACCGTGCCATATTTCAAATGCTAAACTCTAAGAAATCCAATCGTTAGCTCGTGTAAACATGCACATGGTTCAAATGGTATTTTGTTTTTTTCGTGACATTTCATCGCAGGGGAGTCAGTCAGGATAGCACCCAGGGATAGCCCTCTTTTACAGGATGGTAGGAATTACTGGGTCACAAGTCATAGCTTTGGTGTTTCGGGTTTCACCCGGAGCGCTGATTCAGAGGGGTAATGCCGGGGGATGCGAGGGGGAAGACAGATTGGAATGATGTAAGGCGATAGAGTGACACGTGAGAAGGGGGTCGGGCTAACATGGACATGTGTGGTGAGTCAACAAGAGAGAGGGGGGACATCCTAAGCAACACTGATAACGATTAGCTCGTTACCTGTCAGTGTTAGAAAATCGTGCCGTCCACATGTTTCCTGTCAAAAACATGCATTTTCCACAAAGACACCCTGGACCCAATTGTTTACCTCAACATTGTAAATTGCTATTATCTATACATGGTACTCCATAAGACTAGACTCATGGCTGAAGAAAGGGGTATTTTTATTTCCTACATTATTATTTAACAAAGGAAATATACATATATATATGTATGTGTGTGTGTGTATACAGTGCTTGTTTATACTTTATGTACCTTTTCCTCCTTGTTTGCACCTTCTTTAATGACTAAGCCGATGTGTGACCAGTGAATTTCTCCACTGTGAGACAATAAAGCCTATTTTATCTTATTTTATCTTATCTTAAATCTGTTTGCTTCATTGGGGAAGTATATTGTTGAATTTGAAAATTTTTTCACCTTCAGAGACAGGATTTCATCGATTTCCAAAAAATCCATGCTACAACTCATGTCCACCTTTTCCTGTTTGTCTCAGAAATGCCTGTCGAAATGTTCTGTTGAAGTATTTTTCGCTGACCCTCAACATGGAGGATGGTCACATCCTTGTTTCAGGAGTCAGAAAGAGTTCCATATTCATCAATAAGTGTTTGAGGACCAATCGAGACGGGTAGAGAGCTGTACCATGTAAAGCAGCTGGACTTTACATATAAAGCGTACACCTTTAAATGGACTTCTCTCTTTATATATTTTTTATGCTCTCGTTCCATAGTATTTTACTAACTTTAAACATTTATTATTTTTATTTATTTGTATTGTTTATACTTTATGCACCTTTTACTCCTTGTTTGCACCTTCTTTAATCACTAAACCGATGTGTGACCAGTGAATTTATCCATTGTGAGATCAATAAAGCTTATATTATCTTATCTTAAATCACTGAACAGTTAATAACTTCCATCTCTATCATGTGAAAACAAACGCCTCTGCTGTGTTAGCCTGTAAGCAGCTCAGTGTGTCCACCCGAAACCACAACAGGACAGGTGGTGACTGAAAATGAGTGATGATGCTTCCATTTCAGCTGCAGGTAAAAAAAAAGAAAAAGAAAAAAAAAAGAAGCAAAACCCTGACCTGCGTGAAATTCCATCTGCGCGTGTCTGAGTGGTGCACTGGACATGGCAGCTGTCCGCTAAACAGACGTCCGGCGGTTTTAAAAGTCTGCACGTCAGTGTGTTATTGTGAGACAGCGAACGCCACATACCTGTGCACACACTCGACCCCTTCAGGCAGATCTAAATGATTAAGTGTCAACAGTGGGGTTAAACACAATCCAATACAAAAATCATTCATTTTCATAGTCATTTATCAACTTGAATTTGTGAATTTAGTTAATTCTTCATACAAAAGAAAATTCCGATAAAATCTATTTGATTAAAGCAGCACATTAACTTACTAACAATGTTTAACCCTATAAAGCCAAATGTATCATATTTGATACATTCGGTTTCTGAAGTCTTTTGGATCTGAGACTTTTTGCATCATTCAATGGTAAAAGCTTTGCTCAAACCCCTGTTGTACACATTCAGATATACCTGAAAAAAGCGAGTAGAAGACTACACGAAAATATATTTTTGACTTATTGCACGCTAATTTGATAAAAAATAATGTCTGTTTTTTTCTTCTTATGTTGTTGAGGGGCCAAAGAAAGACTTCAGACTAAAAAAAAACAATACTCTTCCCATTTTTCTTGGATCGGGTTAAGAATAAAAACCATTAAGTATGTGCATTACATTTAGCAGACGCTTTCAATCAAAACAACTCCCGAGGATCAGTAATTGTTGGGTTTCTGTAATTAACTTCAGAGTAGGGTCTGACCTGCTCTGTTTGGAAAGCGCTGTGAGACAACTGTTGTTGTGATGTGGCGCTATATAAATGAAATTGAATTGAATTGAATTAATTTTAATTTTGTAATGTCATTGTCTGAACGTGTGTTTGGACTGATTTTGTATTTTGTGATTTTGTGTTGTTTGGTCTTCCTGCCTCAGGACGACAGATGTAAACTAGCAACTATGCTATAATCTGGCTCATTTACAATCTGTATGAGATTGTTCATTAATGTGCACTGTCCTGATTAAATAAATAAATAAATAAAAAAAAAAATAAAAAAAGATTACAGATAAATTTAAGCATCTTGGGGTTCAGTGTCATGCCCAAAGACACACTCACATGTAGCCCAAAAAGAAAAACAACCGACCAACTGGGAGCCAGATGTAGTTCTCTGGGTTGTCCCCGGGTACTCTGGAGTCCTCCCACAGTCCCAAAACATGGAAGTTAGCTTATTGGTGATTCTTAACTGAGAGCAGGAGTGAGTGTACATGCTTGTCTGTTGTCTTGTTCATCTGTGCTGGACTCCCGAGCCGTCCAGGGCCCGATAACGATACTGACCCCGGCCATACTGCCACCATCCCTGAGAATACGTTTAGAAAACGGACAGATGGATTTCAGTTTGTCACGCTCCTATTGTAAATCTACAAGTAATGGTCAAAAAAGTTAGCCGCAGGAGTAAAAAAGCTAATTTAGGAACCGAGACAAACCTATGGAATGGTGGATTCAACAGACTGGTAATCCTAAAAAAAGAACTGCACAACATGCTAGTAAATGAGAACTGGATACATTCACAGCATTCATACATTCATAACTTAAAACATAATGTTATAGGGAGAAAGGAAATACTCTAGAGCAGGGGTCACCAACCTTTTTGAAACGGAGGGCTACTTCATGGGTACTGAGTCACACGAAGGGCTACCAGTTTGATACACTCTTCTGAAATAATACATTTGCTCAATATGCTTTTACCTATACTTTATTAATAATCATTAATGATACTCATCTGTGACAACAGTGACAACAAAATGGGAAACATATCAATATCCACCACTTTATCTCTATTTATCTCAGCAACTGTTAAATTTTCAGATGATCACTTAGTGTACCTCACTACGTTTACATAGGAGTTTTCACTTTAATTCATTTCAATAGCCACTGACAAAACCATGTAGTTAGCATGCTAGCTTTTGTGCCACGAAGTGAAGTGTCTCTCCACATTGTGCCGCTTTACCCTGCAAATCAGACACACGCAGGTTTCTTTTACAGTCGTAAGAAAGAACTCCTCCTCCCATTCGTTGTGAAAGTGATAAGTTTTCTTTCGTTTTTCTTCCATGTTTTTGGAGTAAGAAACTGCACCCATCTCCGCTGCGCCCGCTAGCTTACTCTCCACTGACACTGGTTTTGTTTTGTCACGTGCCCAATACTGACCTTTGAACAAGAGAAAACTTAAACTTAATATATAATGAACATATTTTTAAGATATTGTCATTTTAAATCAAATCTATATGAATGCAAGTGTGATTAAAATAGAACAGCTACGGAACAAAATTAAATTTTAGACGCAGCTCACTATTGAGTTGTGCTATTTTTAGAACAGGCCTGCGGGCGACCCGTGAGGTCCGTGCGGGCGACCTGGTGCCCGCGGGCACCGTGTTGGTGACCCCTGCTCTAGAGGGATAAAGAAGTAAAACATTCTCTAATGGCTATCCCATCAAAACAGCACGTTTCGATTTTTAAAAAGATATCGACGACTGTGACAAGGCTTTGCAATGACTTTAAATTTCTGATATTCACAACCAAAATCGTGACCCATGCATAGCTGAATAATATTAATTCATCTGTCAGTATTATGTAAGATTTTGTGACACACAAGTTTGCCAAAAGCAATGGCAAGCAGCTAACCACCTAGAGGGTAGCTCGTTTCTGTAAATATTTGTGAATGAAGGGGCTGCTTTCAGGAACTCAGTGAAGGCCATCTGTGCAAAAAAGCCCAGTCGGAACATTTCAACACATATATATATATATATTCCACGGTTAACGGTCAGAGGTATGAAAAACTTAAACCTAAAATGAAAAATCCACAAAAATGGAGCTAGGTAAATATTACATAACAGTAAACATGTTCTTTTTTCCTTTTTTTGTTGTTGAACCTCTACACAAAACCAAATTTCTTGGTCTTAATGGCTAGCAGGAGTTTTTGAAACCTTTTGAAGTGAAGGCGACTGGTGTGGTGAGAGCCTCTGAGAACTCTATGGAATGAGATGGGAGGGAGTATCATGATGTGGGGTTCCAGTCAAAGAAACTCTTGGGACTTTTCCATGGAATGCTAAAAAGAAAATTCACAAACGCACTCTAAAACCTTGTGGGATGTAGTTTAAGATAACATACGAGCCAGTAGTTCTGATGAAATAGTGTGTGCTTGTGAGGAAAGGTAAACATCAGAGTCAGTGCAGCCTGTTCAGATAAAGTTTACCAAGTACAGTAATGATACAAGACATTTTCAAATCAGAATACATGGTTGAAATCTAAAAAGAAAAAAATTGTACAGCAAAAAACAAAAGTAAAGGCTATTCCGATCCGCTCCCGTTTTCTCAACCAGAATAAAGCTGCACAACATTCAGCGGCTTGAACAAATGCACAAGTAAATTAGAGCCTGCTGGGAAAACAACCTAATCTCGACAACAAATGGATTTCAGTTTGTTTAAAAAAAAAAGGTATAAAACAATTTTAAATATGCAGCCACCTGGAACAGATTTCATTTTTGGTAATCTACTCAGATGTTCCTACAGATTGCAGAAATTTGGATTATCAGTTTTTTCGCCCCCGTACAGCTAGAGGCATCCAACAGGAACTGTACATCGAAATAACATAAACCAACGAGCACATTTTTACTGGAAATGTTTTAGAAAAACTGTGGCTAACATCTGTTTGCATTCTGGTGGGCATCTGGATAGACTGACACTCACACACACACACATTTCACTACCTGAAAATGCTCATAGTTGATTATAGGACGCTTTTAGAAAACATATGGACCAAAGTTACAGCAAACAAATTTGAAAGTAACACAATTTTAATGTAAAAACATAATGTATTAAACACTTATAGAACATCCTGCTTAAACTTTGGGGAAAAAAAGTGGATTTCTCTTTGAAAATATCAAATATTCTGAAGACTCCCATGCATCAGGGATAGCTTTACATTCTATAAATGAACATGTCCAAACATGATTAAATGAATGGATCAAGTGTGAGCACATAATCACGCATTGTTTTTGTTTCTTCCAGTGGAGTTGTTACAGGGTTGATTTGGTGGAGGAAAGTGCAGAACGTGTTGCTGGTCATACACACATGCACACACACGCGCACACACACTCGCACATATATATATATATATATATGATTGGTATTAAACACCCAACCAGCGAATCTCATGGGGATGTCGTGTTTTGATGTCTGGTATGACAAGCTACAGACCTTTCTTTCAGTAAAAAAAACTAAAGAAATATACACAATAACATTTGTGTCTGCAACGTTGTGTGTCTGCAGTGCATCACTGAGGAGGAGGAGGAGGAGGAGGGGGGGGGGGGGGGGAGGGGGCATGGCGTGATGATGAGGGAAGCCAGGGAAAGGGACAGAGTTTGGCGGCCAGAAAGGAGAGGAGAACGCCGGGTTGAAGTACGACGGAGGAGTGTGAGGAGGCGGAGGGGCGGAGTAGAGAGAAAAGTTGGGCGGGGGGAAATGCTGGGGGGGAGGATACGGGCAGGGAGGCGGTAGGTACATGGGCGGGGAGTCTGTGTACGTGGGCGTGTACGGTCGGTGTGTGTTTCTGGGATTGGGGTGGCCGGTCCGAGGCCCCCCCCGTCTCGAGGAGAAATCTGGCACGTTGTGTCTCGGCTGCTTCCCGGTATACTGAGCCACGTGGCTGGAATTATCTGAGAAGAATGATAATAATTATTTAAAAAAAGAGATTTAAAAGTCAGATTCCAGCTCCTTCAGCTCTTCAACATCCTCATGCATTCAACAGGAACTGTATGTTCATATTCAAAGTACCTTTATTGCCGTTGTCCTTCCTCCTTCTGGCATTCTTTTGTTTCTTTTTTGCCTCCTGCTCTTTCTCATCATCACTGAAATCTAAAGCCTTAGAGGGAAAGAAAAAGGACGTGAGGGTTAACAAATCTGTGTCCAGCAGCTTCCTTCTGCTTTTATTTGGCTTTAACATTTTAGACTCAAACTTCATGATCCAAAATATTAGTTAGAAAAGATAACTATATCAATTGTGGATGCACCTGCAAAACTAAAAATTTAAAATAAAAGCAATTATAGTATTGAGAATGAAATATTCTCAGGCTTATTTACCGTCTCTAGTTGACCCTTGGTTTACTTATGGGTCATACGTATAACAAGACTATTTTCAGGAAAAAACAAGCATGAAAGCATGCTTGAATGAACTTTTATCCTGGTAGTTATATTATTAAGGAACGTTTCCTTCAGTTGAATTGCAACACAAAGTGCTTTATATTGATCAAAAACAGAAAAAAAATCAAGAACAAAATAAAACCTCCATCCATTTTTAAATTCATACACAGAGTTATGATCTTTTAAAGCAAAAAAGTAAAAACACTATCTGACAGTGAAAATTCACTGAATGAAAAATAATGAAACATGTTAAAGATAAATAGGAGAAAATAAGATTAAATATATATTTTGTTAAACTCAGCTCAAAATGTGTGAGCTAAAAGTATTTTTTTTTTATTAATCTTTAAGAATATGTGTTAAATAAGTAATTAAAACTGGATTACATATATCCATCCATCCATTATCTATCTATCTATCTATCCATCCATCCATCATTGCTACCTTTTATTCCCTAATGGGGTCGCGGGTAAATATATATATACTGTACATAAATGTGGATAAATATAGGTGTTAAGATTTCCTTTAAAAATATCTTTCTTACGAAAACAAGAGTCCTCATGCTGCAGTTATTAACAAACAGCACTGACCATATAAAAAGTTATAATGCTGCAGACTGTCATATTTTGCATAAACCTTGGATCTCTAAAAACAGTGAAGCCTCACATGAGGAGGATTTTTTTTTTCAAATGATGAATCAATTTGGTCTATTTGCTGAATCTACGAATCTACCATGCACTGTAACTGAACCAAAATGTTCATTTAGGCTCAGTTACAGCCGGTTTGCGCTGCAGGCGGAATGCTCCAAACAGCTTACCTCCTCTGGTGGTTCTTGGTCGTTCTTCCACGAGGCATCGGAACCTTTTAAACTGAGGGCGCAAAAACACAACTGTTGAAATGTCCCAGCTTCATTTCATATAGATTTTTAAATCGATATAAACCGGCTGTTCTTACAGTTTCAGCTGTTGGGTCAGAATGTATCCCGTGTACTCTTTGATGGCCGGCGCGTAGTAAAGGGTCAGTCCCTCCGTCAGCCCCTTACTGCTGATCTGATCCTCGGAGTTAAAGCGCAGGATGTACAGGGGACTGGTGACGGGGCCGAACACCTCGAAGACCTTCGACGAACGAACAGAACAAGGCTTTGTTACTCTGAGAACGGGAAGAGGAAGAGAGACGACGGTTTTTCTGTAGGCGCGTTCACCTTTCCCACGGCCAACCTGTCCGACCTAAAGATGATGCTCTCATCGTTCAGCGTCGGCGTGTCTTTCAAGGACTGGATCACCACTGAACAGACAGGAAACACACATTAAAGCATCAACTCCAGCTGAGAGAGCTGAGGATCCCAGCACACGGCTGAAACGCGTGCTTTTTTTTTTACCGAGCTGCTGAATGATGCGGGACACTGTTCCCACCGGCCGCAGCTCCGCTTCCTCCGGCAGAGTCACGCACACCTCCTCCACGGCCGGAAGCTCCTGCAAACAAAGCCGGGGCATTTGAAAAGGATCTCAAGGGGCCCAGATAGTGACCCTTTGCTGCGGTGTTTCCCAACCCTGGTCCTCAAGGCACACTGATTCTACTGAATGGGACTTTAGCGGCTTTCTGCATAGCTTAAAAGTCGTTCCATTTATTAGAATCGGGTGTGCTGGAGCAGGGGAAACTTGGAAAACATGCAGGGCAGTGTGCCTTGAGGGACCAGGGTTGGGAAACACTGCTTTTACTGCATGTCGAAGGACACCTGGATGTTTGTAATGTGGCCAAAACTGGGACGGCGTGTGTGCAATTCACTCACACAAACAGCAAGTGAAAGGCGGTGTTTGGCGATGAACACGAAACATTTCAAGTTAAACTAATTATAGACTGATAAAGGGAGAACATTCAAGCAGACTGACCTCAAGCAGGACTTCATTTCTCGTTCTGACTGGGGCAGGGAGGCTGATCCCCTCGTCGTCGAAATCGTCCTCCAGCACGCGAACAGAGAGCGACGAGGACGATGACGAGGAGGAGGAAGAGGAGGAGGAACTGTCACTGAGGATGGGAAAAGCAGCAGATCAAAGACAAGTCTGGTGTCCAACTGAAATGACCCTAAAAGCCGTGGTCTGCGCCAGCGTTCTACTCAGTGGGACATGCATGTTCTAACCTGTCGGAACCATCTGAATCCTCCTCCACGCGGCTCCCGGGCTCACACGCGGGGTCAGGAAGCACCACGGCGGAGTCCGCGGCCGTCTGCACGCCGAGCGCTTCTTCTGAACGCGTTTGTGTGAGGGACGGAGCGCCGTTGCCCCCGGTCACAATGAGATTTCCGAGGGAGGATGTTATCGAGACCTCCACGTCCATCTTTGGAGCCCCCGATGCAACCTCCGCTTCCTCCGGAGCCACAGAGACCTCCTCCTTCTCCACCTCCTTCCCAGCCACTGGGACTTCTTGCTCCTTTGCTGGCGATAACGTCTGGTCACCTTGTTCTGGCAGGCTTAGGTCCATCTGGGGTGTTAATCAGACATGACAAACAAATAATGGCACCTTGGACAACCAAATAAACCCATAAATCAGAACATAGTTATACGTTAGAATAGATTTACAGATTATTTTAAGTTTGAAACATGTCTTAGCCCAAATGGTGTCTTCCTTATTCACATAGCAAGTTCAGGTATAAACCAATTAAGTAACTCTGTGATTTACAGCACAAGTTAATGAATGACTGCCCCAGAAATAATTATACATTGGTCATATTAGTTACAAGTTGTTTTTGAATGGGAAAACTGAAAACTATCACATTTACCAGCTAACACGACGACCAGATACTATAAAGATATGTGAAATTGAGCTAAGAAGATCTTAAACTTGTTTTAGGACAGCTAGCGTGCTGGGTTAGCGTTCGGCTAACACGCGAAATGAGCGTTAATGAGTGTGTTGCTTTTAATGCCACGCGACCTCAAGACACCGGGACGAAATGCCGAAATTATTCCACGGTAAAGTTAACAAAAAAAGCCAGGAAAAGCAGGAGTAAGAGCTCCTTTTTTATATACGAATACCTTGCTTGAGGAGCACCAGCGTCAGTGGCGGCAAGCTCGAGAGAAGTTCCACGAGCTTTCTCAGATTTACCAAAAAACTTCCTCTTTTTTTCAAAATAAAGGCAACAAAAGGAGGTTTCCTGTAGATAAGTAAAACAAAACGAGAGGAATCGAATTAAATGCCTCAGAAACTTCGTTGAAATTGTCAAAACCAAAAATATGATGGAATAAGCCTGGCATGGTATGTTTCAGTTCCTTCAGGTTTTCTCCCTGATGGCTTTTTCCAAATAACCAAAAGGCATGGTAAATACATTTCGTTATATGTATTACGAAATCTCTTGAAATAATCACACTAATATTTTGTAGATGTTGGTTATAGATATCAACAACAATGTTTATTAAGTTCATTAATGCACATGTTTAAATATAAGCTACAAATAGTCGTATTTTATTTTGACGGGAGCAGTGTGGATTTCCGGTCAGGGTCAGATGTGTTTGTTAGCTTGATGCAGCTACCGGCACACGCACACGGTCAACAACATGTGGGGTTCTGTTTTTCCGGGTCTGCGCAAAACCGTGCGCGGTGCAACCTGTTTGCACGAGTTCCGTGTTTGACCGGAGTCGTTGACGTAACGCCGTTCAAAATAGAGATTATACAGGTTCAGAGCGTATTTTATCATCCAGAGTGTTGTATTTTGTTTTTTTATTATATTCAATATTTTGAAAATTATTTATCGCAGACTTTTTTTTTCAAATGTATCTCTTAATCTTTATTTCCCCTCATTTCTCCATTAATTTTCCAAAAAAAGGAATAAAAGCTAGTAATTGGCAAATAGGAATATTGTAAACCTGGTGGACTTTGGAGTTTATTATTGAGACATGAGTGAAATATTTGCAGTAATAGAATGTGCCACAAGAAAAAGTTCTATAAGCGGGAATAGGCATTTGGAGATATGACCATTAGATGGCATCACAACCCTTTATAACTATTTTAAGAGTCTGTCACTGTGTAAAAAAGGTTTTAAATGTTTGGTGCTCAGGCTGTTGTGAGTTCTGAGTCTCAGTCTTTTCGACTCAAACTGTCAAATTATACATTTTTACACAAAGAGGGAATTCATAACCAGTCTATTAGGACATAGGGCATATGAATTCCTGACATGTACATCCAAGGAATGTGTTAAAGACTTCTTTTTTTTACATGCTTTTTACTTCAGGGTAGCCAAACTTTGACAGTTTTGGGCTCTCAGTTTACTATCTTTCCTTGATTCCCACCTGGCTGAATGTCTGTACAAGTTCTCTTTAAAATGTGTTCATAATCCTGATGACAAATGGCATTTCCAGTTATGTGCAGTTGTGTTTCATATTGTGTTGATGTAACTCTTTTTTTTTCTTTTTTCTTTTTTTTTTACTGTGAATTGTACTTCACATAGTAAATCAATTTTTCTCATCTCCCCAAATCTCTCTCGCAGTTTTTTCCCCTGGCATGGGAAGTCAGATAAATACTACATAAAACCCAGCGATGCCGGCTGCTGAATAGCAGTATTGTTGCGGAGATAATCAGCTGGCATGGCTCTGGGTGGAAGCAATGCTCAAAGCACGGCCCCGCGTGCTTAATACCACATCTCAGGCACAGCGAAACAGGACAGCTTTGTGCCAGCGAGGTTTTCTCTGGAAAAACAAAGTGACATAAATGGCCCATGACATCATTCACGGGCTCTACGTCACCACTAAGAATAGCTGAACATGAAAGCACGAAGTACTCATATTTTGGTTCCCTTAAGGAGCTGAGAAATGTGCTATTGTTGTCCATTTGTGTGACTCACCTCACCAGAATGCTGGGGCTGTGCTGGTATCAGAATCAAAGAGGAGGGGGAAATGTAACATCGACGAATTTCATGGATGTAGGAAAAATATGTTTTCTTCTCTGACATTTCAGAAGGTAACGATGATAACATAAAGCCTTCAAAACCAACTCCAATTCTTTTGCTGTTACTGATATAGAGAAAAGAAAACAACTAAAATCAGACTTCAGACTTGGGAAGTCCTGTATGTAGACACCCAAAGAAAATGTTGCAATATTATAAAAACTTAGCGTTCTTAACCCTTTAAAGCCTGATCCAAGAATAAAACAAAACAGAAAATGACTTTTTTTCTGGTTTAAATTCCTTATTTGGCCTTTTAACAAAATATGTAAAAAGAAAAAACAGAAATAAACTTTTTAGATTATTTTTTGTGTAGTCTTCTGCCCCCTGTTATCAGGTGTATCTGATTGTGTAAAATAGGATTTTGAACAAAGTTTTTACCATTAAATTATGCAAAAGGTGTCAGATGGAAAACATTTCAGAAACTGTATGTATCAAATATGATACATTTGGCATTACAGGGTTAAAATATATATGTGAACACAATCATATAACTGATGTTTGCTGTTTGAGAAACATTACTTTCTCTTCATGCACATCAGTCATGAAAGTTCTTTTAAAATTGCATTCCAGAATGTCTGTAGACTCAATCTGCAAGTATGTAGCCGTTTGTAAAATAATTGAATAATGTGAAATTTTCCTCTTCTTCTGAACAAAATTAAATATAGAACATTTGTACTTGGTTTCAACAGGCTTTCAACAGATGACAGAAGGTTCAGTGTAAAGAAACTTTCGTATCAAAGCCACGTCTAGAAGTGGTTCGGCTTTCCACGATAAAACAGCCATCCAAGAATCCCATCATACCTGGAAAGGAGAAACAACCGGTCCTGTTTGTTGCAGAGCTCTTGATTTACTTAGCAGTGGTTCTGGGTTTTTTATACACAGACGATTTCAATGCGTCTGGTTGGCGCTTTTGGTTGGTTTTCGCAAAGACTCGGTGCTAGCATAACAGTGGGTTTCTTGGTGTCGGGGCTCTGTTTGGGATGGTGAAAACACAGAAATAGGGTTCAGGCTCGTAACCGCTTTGGTGGAAAAAACATTCAGAGGCGATGTTGATGTATGTGACCATACGGTCCTCTGAAGAATTCGGCCTTGAATACCCTCATAGCGCCATTGTTCAAAACAATCCCATCTCTTTTTCTGTGCATTCAGTTTGTTTCCTTGGGAATTCAGCTCGTAGTTTCTGGATGTGTTTGTTGGCCATAAAGGCTGCAGATGTTTTTTTTTTTTAGTCATTGTCTTAACCCCCTTGCACAAACACAGCGAGCAGGTGTTGTTTGTCAGTGGGCATTCTTCTTCTTAACAGTCCCAATGCCACTCATTGTGTCATAAAATAACTAAACACAGTCAACAACATTCCTGTGCGAATACACACTCACTCACACACACACAAGCAGATATGCCACTCTGCATTTTCCCTGTGGCTGGTCAGTTTTAATTGTTCATGAACTGAACAATTAAAGGACAAGACTGTGATTTTATGTCCATTTATATTACCATGATTTATGTTCAGATACAAATTTAGCATGATTTCAACCATTGTCATTTTCGGCTTTGAGCACTCGTTCTTTAATTTAGTATTTTCACATCATTTCCACATAGATAATTGAATTCAGTTGAGTTAATCCATTTGTTTTCTATGTCCACTTATTCCATTTCAGCTTGATTGGGGTGCTGGAGCTTAATCTGGCTGTCATCGGGCCAGAGTTAGCCCTATAATGACAAATGTATCATTTTTGATACATATGGTTTCTGAAGTCTTTTGGATCTGAGACTTTTTGCATCGTTCAATGGTAAAAGTTTTGCTCAAAGCCCTGTTGTACACATTCAGACATACCTTAAAACAGCGAGTAGAAGACTACAAGAAAATATATTTTTGACTTATTGCACGCTAATTTGCTAAAATAATTTAAAGTTTTTTTTTCTTCATATGTTGTTGAGGGGCCAAAGAAAGACTTCAGACTAAAAAAATCCAATATTCTTCCTATTTTTCTTGGATCAGGCTTTAAAGGGACACCTTGGACAGGTGACCAGTCCATCACAGGGCCACCAAGAGATGAATAACTTCATTAACCTGATGCAGAGCTTGAGGTGCTAAAGGGATGTCCCATTTATTGGTGTCCTGTGTCTTTCCCTTGTTACCGTTTCTTGTAAATTAGCTTTGCTTGTCTATTATTTTTCTTTAGCATTTTTAGCATTCACTCTATGGTTCTCATCCTTAAACTGATCAAAGAACTTTTGACCTTTATCTGACAAGTCCGTGTTTGGGATTCTCAACTATCTGGTCGTAAGAAAAATAGAATAACTTTAAAAACTTTGGAAAAATGTTAATTTAGTGGAGAGAGATGTGGTCACTTACCTGATGTGAAACGAAGCATTGGCAGGTTACAGTGGTCAAACTGTCTGTCCTGAGTGTGGGCATAATGTGGACTTAACTCCTTCTCAGTTACATTTCTATGCATCCAGCATCTGTTGTGACGCTGTGATTCCTGCCTCTTAATTTGGTCTGAAAACTCTAAAGTGTCACGTTATTCATATAATGATAAAACGGTAAATCAATTATCATTGCACTTCCTGGTTTTCCTCCTGTCTGGGACTGTCTGGTTTAATATCATAACACATAAAAAAAAGATTTCTATGTACATTCCATCAGGTTTAGGCTTTTGGGGACCAAAACCTATCCATCACAGAAATAAATAAAGAAAACACACTGTGGGTATATTTGACCAAGTAACTCAAAATGGGTGCATTTTGACACTCTCGTTTAAAAAACACAGATTTATTCATGTGAGTGATGTTTAAAAAAGCAAATTTATTTAACATGAAATTATGCTCACCAAATATTTCAACTGAAATCATTCAGTGCTTCTGTCTTGTTAAAATACTTCAAATTTCCATTGTGTCAGGAGGCATAACAGGAGATTTAGTCTGACTTTTTTTTCTAACCAGGTTAAACTTTTAGCCTCAGGTGACCTTTGGGTGTTACTGGCTTTGTATGTCGGTCCTAAGGGCCCATTATCCACACACTGATGATCATTCCTGTCTGAAACCAACTACTAGTGCGGGTTGGCAACCTCCTTATCCAAGTTTCCAAACATTCTTTGTTGTCCACAGCGAGGAAGCAAAGAACTGAGGGTGTTTGACCCACAGAGACTAAAGTCCAAGTGTTTATCCCCATTTAGGAAACAGAGGAATTTGTGTGTGTGTGTGCTTGTGTGTCTGGTGATATTTGAGCTGGTATGTTGACCAGGATTACTCCGACAGAGCCTAAAAATCACAAGCCTCGGTATACACATGTGAACTAACAATTCTGCCCAATTATTCTGTAAAATCACTGTTGTTGCTGTGTGTGTCTGTAGTAATTCAAAATTACAAGCATTACAATAAACGATTTGCTTGTTTGTCTGTGCTTATTCTGATTTAAGAGAATTTTGTTGTCCTCCGGTTATGGTTTTGATCTGGTCTTTATCAACTGGTGTTTTACAATTGTACAAGTGAATTTTATCATCTGTTTTTGAGGAAACTCAGATGAGTAAGAAGCCAGTAGTGAAAACTCTTCCCTTATTGGCTGCTGAGGTCTCAAATAATTTTTTAAGATTTTACTTTTGGTACATTGAGTGCATTTGAACACATTCAGCTGGCAAAGTTGGGGGCAGTTTGGCTTGAAAAATAGCTGTGGCTTCTACGACTAATCTTAACTAACAGCTTCGAGTCTTTTCTGAACATTTCTGAGGTGGGCACGACTTATGCAGTCGGCCCATATTCACTTCTTACTCAAATTTATTCCCGCAACTGCGTTTACTCCGAGCACTGTCGGTTCGTTGCAGTGAATGAGTGCGTGTGGTTGTTTGTCTCTGTGTGGGTCTGTCTGTGTGCCCAATGTCAGCTGGGATAGACTCCAGCAGCCCTACCAGCACGAAGCGGTACGGACGATGGACAGATGGGATTACACTCACCGCGTAACCATAACATCCATAACATAGCCAAAACATATTCACGACCAGTTAAAGGCTGTTTGGTGTCATGGGTTCTGGATTTAGGTGCTTTTGTGGACAGCCTTGTATTTGCAGTTTGAGTTTTCCCAGTAATTTTGGCCATTCTGTGATTTGTATTACTTGTTAGTATTTTTTCTTCTAAGTTGATCACTCCTCTCTTTTCCATGTTCTGACTTTGTTCCCTGTTTTTGTTTGTGGTCTTCACCCACCGTTTCTTTATGTAAGATATCTGTTTTTCTTTCTCCATGTGTCAGATATTCATTCGTTTATCATAACTCAGCTTACATCCATCACACTCTCTTAAAACTGCGAATAAATCTAAGGATCTCAGATTTCTGAATTTCAAATCAATGTCAATTCCACAGATGAAGCTATTCCTGTCTGTGTTAAATCTCATCTTTATGTTCCCTAAAAGCCTTTAGATTAATTCGTAACAACTAAACCAAACCGCTCCAAGTATTCTTTCCAAGTGTTCTTTGCGTGGACACTCGATCATTTCAGGCTTCTCTGTTTTTTTCCTCACTCTGTATTTTGTTTTGAGTGTCGTGGAGAATTTTCTTTTGTTCCTTTGTTAAAGCTACTGTTGTTGATTCCTTTAGGGAGAGTCGTCTCACAAGTCTGGAGACTGGTTTTAGCACCACTAGGAAATGCAACAATTTCCTTAATCCCATCAAAGATGAATCTCCCATTCCTGTTTATCATTGAAATTGTATTACTTGCCCTTTTGTGAAACCCTCACACCTGAGAAGGTTTTCCTTTTGACCAATCCACATGGGGGCACTTTCCTGTCTCCTGAGAATATGCATATCACTGTCCCTTTGGAGATTCTCCATAGGACTTCCTGAGGACTGAATGTAAATCAGAATCTCTTTGTTTGTTGATCGGAGAGAAACACAGTGACTTCTTCTTCATTCTTTTATTCATACAAAGTTATAAAAGGGGACGTGCCTTTTGTTCAGGCACGCATTCACTTGGGTTTTTCTCTGTGACTGCGTCTTCGAACGCTCTTGCCTTCGAATAAATCTCTTTATTGGACAAGATCGATCTTCTCTAATTATTAGGAAACTTTGTCTCACTCTTTTAAAGAATTTTTTCCATAACAGTTGTAAACCATTGCTCACACTGTGATCGACAGATTGTTTTATTGTGTACCACAGTCCATGTGGGTCATTTGGACCAATCCCCTCTGTCATCAATTATGATATAACATGTTCAAACTTCTAGTTAATTTTAAGTCAGTCAGATTGTAGCTGATTGCAATGTAATCATATTTTAGTCAAATTCAACCGATCAAATTCCAAATGAGATAAGTTCATAAAAAAATAAGATAGAAGGCTAGATGAAAAGGTTTCCTAAAAGGGCATATAAACCTCTCTTTGATCCCATCCTCAATATGCATTACGCCACGATGAAAAGGAAAAAGGACGAATAGGAAGAAACTAAGAGGAAAACCATCCATCCATCCATTTTTTTACATTGCTTATTTCATTTAAAATGTTACAATCCTATGGTAGCTGTCACAGGTCAAAAGGCCCCAGTCCACTGTGGGCCACACACACACAAACGATACACACCGTTATACACTTAGACTTGTTCATAGATTATAGCTTCTAAATTGGTCCTTTATATTTTGTTAATGTGCTTTCGATTTAAAAAATAACCCCTCTTTTAGAGCATGGGGCAAAGGCATGGTAAATAGATAGAAACTTTGTAGTTTTTTTTCATCTTTGATGGGTGATCATGGCACAGTGTAATCCAATTGGCAGAGTTTGGGCTACTCTAAAACAGCATGCAGAAAAACTATAACGGCATGATTATGTATTCTAAATCAACATAAACCCTCATGTTTCACCATCGCACATTTCCCACAACATTTGATAAATGAGCTGTTTAATCTGCGACATTTGGATTTTTCCTTGTTTCAGTCTCCTGGCTTTATATACTTATTTATAAAATTATGGTGAACCTCACTGAAATCATTTTTAATCATGATCACCATATATCAGATAAAACAGGACATTGCAGAAGTATTTCAATGTTACAGTTACACAACTGAAGTGACCTTTGGATAAAGTACAGATGGAAGTTTCCTAATTCTAAGAATGTCTAAAGATAACCCCTACACAGATCACGTCTCCTCAGTGACGAATAATTTATTTCAGTCGGTGCCAGAACCAGAAAGCATCTGTACATTAAGCTAGGCTGAGATTATTGCTTTCATTGCAATCATCTCGTTGTTCATTTTCCATCACTGCATACATGTCAGATAAAGGGGGAGAGTTGGGGGAAAAAAATAGATAAAAATACAATCCTTATCTCCATACAAGTTGCTGTCTTGGAGAAAAATGATAGTCAAACTGATTCGGAATCATAACCATCCGAAATTCAAGAAATCAGTCTTTTTGAAAACATAATTGTATTGACTGTAGCTCTTACAGACAAAGTAATAGTTCAAATTTTAAAGCATCAGTTAAAATAAAAGAAACCCAAATGATCTTGAGTTGCATTTTTCACCAAAACTAAAACTGCTTTAATAAATAAAGAAATATCGGTAAAGCTTTACATTATGGCACAGTAATTATTTCTTTGTTATTGTTCTTATTATTAAAATGGTAATTTCATAGAAATTCCATTGTAATTACACACAATTACCTGGTTATTAACTATTTGTTACACACTATTACTATGCTATTACCATATTATTACCGTGCCGTAATGTAAAGCTTTACTGAAATATCAATGATACAATTAACATCGAAGCAAACAAATGAATAACAGAAATAAACTTGATGAATCATTGCTCAAACATTAGTTTTTCCCTCATCTGACATGTTGGAACAAATCTCTCTTGTTGCTCTTTTTTTTGCCCAGTTGAAACAGTCCTGTGTGGAGCAGTTTCAGCTCATAAATGCTGTTTTTAATATTTACTACTTAAAAGTAACACAGAACTTTAGTTATATGTGAAAGATTATCAAAAAACTGAAAAAAAAACATGTCCTCTAGTCTTTGAAAAGTTGAGTTGAAGTGCGCTCCGTTTCTGACTCAAAATATGCCGCTTGTTACATCTCCCGAAGCCAAAGTGAAGCAATTATTTTCATATCAGCTCAAATTCCACAGGCGTCTGTAATTGCATGACAAAAAGCATAGCATTCCAATTAGGGAACACAGAAACACTGACGCACGCAGGAATGAACACACACACTCGGGGAGATGGAGAGATTTGTTGTCAGTGCGCGGGCCCTTGACCTGCTATTTCTGGGGGGTCTGAGCTATTAGTGTTTAGATGTTCTGTGTGTGTGTGTGTGTACGGGGGGCTCAATTAATTGCCAAACCAAGGGGTCATTGTTGAGCCAAAGATTTGCCTGTTTATATAACTCGTAGCTGGAGAGATAGGGAGTGAGAACAGCACAAACTCCATTCCCCCCCAGCAGTTCATTCATTTTGGTACAAGATGTTAAATAATCACATTTAGCTTAAATGCTCTGTGTTAATTATTCTGAATTGTTTTCTGTGATCTGTTACCTCAGAAAAAAGTTGACAGTTGAATTTAGAGAAGAAAGAATAAAGCTTATTTCCACAGGATTTCGGAAAATACATTTCATAATAAACTACAACAGATTCTATTCCTTTTAAATTATTTAGAAATGCGCAATAATTTGAGTCGATTTGAAACGTTGCTTTATCAGGCGAACCTCCATAATGGCGCGCTGCGATGCCCCATTACCACGAGCCTCATTCGTCTGTAACTGTGAAGTCTTTCAGGTGATCTGGAAACATTTCGCGAGCATTTTTCCGAGATAAGAACATTCGTGAATGTGTTTGAACAAATTGCCATGTTTAAAACTCCCCCCAGCATAATTCAAAGATGTATATGTTGTTTCAGATATGGAGGATGTGTGTGCATGGATATAACTGGAAAAAACAACAACTTTGGTTGGAGTGAAATTGCTTACGGTTGAAGGTTTGGGAAAGGATCTGACAAGAATGCTTTCGGACATTTAAATGAAGATCACCACAGTAAATAAACCCCCTCCTGACCCTGTATTGTTATTCACGTGTATGTGGAACTGTATGTAGATCTAGTGCCATCAGGGTGTTTTCTACCTTCAAACATACCTTGCCTGCACCTGTGACTTTCCCTATTGCTCTGACTTTTTTAATCTTCAGTCTGTGTAGCTCAGGCTGCCAGATCATTCTAAATTATAGGAACCTTGGCTCAATCTTTCACTCACAATCTCTTCATTCAAGCACAATTAATTTTGTGTGTATCTTCCCAAAAAGTTTTGCAGCTCTGTTTCCAGAGCAGAAGAAGTTACGAATAAACCTACACTCTAACTGACAAATCCCGTTCTGCTTTTATTATCATCCAAACATTCATTTACAGGATTTTAAGAGGAAAATGTATTGAGTTGTTCCTCAGGGTCCGACTGGTCAGATCAGATTACAGTTTTGGTCTTGATATTTCTCTGTGGATATTCAAACTTGGCTGACTTAACTATTATCCATTGCATTTATCCAGATTTGCTCATTCCACAATCACAGGTGCTCTGGTGTCACACCGGCTACAACATCACCTGCTTCGGTATTAAATTTTGCCTACTCTCTGCAGGCTTTGCCCAGCTCTTTTCTGGATATTAACCCTTTAAAGCCTGATCCAAGAATAAAATAAAGCAGAAAATGACTTTTTCTTTGTTCGAAGTCTTTATTTGGCCTTTTAACAAAATATGTAAAAAGAAAAAACAATAATATTAATTTAATATTAATCATTTATTCCTATGCGATAAGTCAAGATTATTTTTTGTGTCTTCTGCCCCCTGTTATTAGGTATATCTGATGTGTACAATGGGATTTTAAAGCAAAGTTTTTACCATTAAATTATGCAAAAGGTGTCAGACGCAAAACATTTCAGAAACCGTATGTATCAAATATGATACATATGGCATTACAGGGTTAAATACCTTCTGAAAACCATTGCCTTCATGACTTGCAGAAGAGCTCAGATTTTTAACACGCCCACTCATTTGAAATGTTCCGGTGGTCATTAGGCCAAAGGTTGAAGCAGTTCTGGCTTCAGACGGTTGCAGTGGTAAGCTCTTGGTATCCCAAAAGGTCTAAGTAGGCACTCACATCCTTTCTGCATTTAAATCTGTGTGAACTGGAAATGTAGTACAGATTTTACCGTTGTGCTCACATGGTCCCTGGTTCGAATCCCACCCAGGGCCCTTCCCTGTGGAGTTGGTTTGTATTCCAATGATGATGACAGTTTAAAATGATCCATATATTTTGCAATCAAGTGGGAAGTGACAACATTTAGACTGTCTTCTCCTTTGAAAAGAAAATAACAAATTAAATTCCAAAAATACTTTTTTTTATTAGAACTTTCAAACAGGAAGATAATGAAAAAATATTTACAACTTAATAAGTCTTTTTCATTTCACATAGTCCACATTCTCACAGTAACAAATTGCTTACCCAGCCCATTGTTGTTCAGTTCCGGGAGACCAGAGACTAAAATTTCCCACAGTTGAATTGAGTGTCACACACACTCATGCACATACACAGATTTTGACTTATTTTATATACATTTGTCACTTCCCCTCCAACTTTGTTCAAGGCCATTTTCAATCTCCTGTTGTACAAATCCATTTTTAGTCAGAATTCAATGGTTGAGAAATCATTTACATGATTAAAACAAAACGATCCAAATCAAACTAAGGCCACTGATTTTTGAAAACATCTATACATTTTGATTAGTGGTCAGCAGCATATTTAAAATATACTACAATAAAAAATATATTAAAGATTTTAGGGCTTGTACTGTTGTTTCATCATATAGTTTTTCTTTCTTACTCACCTGGATGTTTCAATTGGGTGAAATAATCCAAATGTAGTATATTGCTTACAGAAAAGTACATTTTTTTATGAAGAAGATCTCATACAAGAGGGGAAAACTTTTGTGGTTTTCTCAGTCGGTCAAAATTATTCATTATAAAAGCAGTATTTAAAAATGACAGTGTACAATAATTACACACATGAAGTGCTTTTTCTATCAAGCATACTTTGTGATAGATCAGTATTTTGCGCCAGAGCCATTCGACATGTGGGACAGGGATCAAACCACTCACTTAATAATTAGTGGACAACCATCTTTATCTCCAGAGTCACAACCCTTGTATGGCAGTACTAACACAAAAAGACAAACACACGTGCATGTTCAGACTCCGGTGAATTTAATTATTCATTAGCCAAAAACACAAACCTTCTGACTGCCGGAGAAAACTTAAATTTAACCTACTTTGTCCGAGGAAAAAAAGAAACAGAAGCTTGTTGTCATGACGTGAAACAGCAAACAAAAGTGTCACTTTAACACCAACAATTCCAATGAGGAAATTTTGTATATATATAAAGTTGACCATTTATTTTCAGCCTGCTTTTATGGATGCAATGAACTTTATTAGCCAACAATGGGTTTTTGAACGTGCCCTTGAACCAAAGCAATGGTTTTCCTACGAAACCATTGTGCCCGTTTTGAATGCAGTGCTGTCTGGGAGCTTACAGATAATGGCAATGAATCGGTGAGTTCCAGCTTTGTCCCTCGAGTCAAGAGGTTCCTCTCAATTCTTTGAATCGTTTGTGGTAATAGAGCACCAGAAACGCAGATGTGATCCATTAAGTATTCTGCTATTTCAAACAACCTTCTTCAAGAACAAAACACAATCTTGAAACATTGTTTTCAGCCTGTCTGGGCTGAGACTTTTATGTGCTAATATAAGCACATAAGATACAATAGCAATAATAGAACTATCGACGACCTTTACTTAATGGAGACAGAAAAGAGGGGAGGGCAGAGAGAGGGATGGCATTCAACAAAAAGCCACAGCTTAAGTCCTTCTGTGGTGGGTTGCAGTGGTGGAGAAAGTACTCATACAATGTACTTAAGTAAAAGTACAAATACACAGACAAAAATTTACTCAAGTAAAAGTCAAAGTACCACATTATTATTTTACTTAAGTAAAAGTAAGAAAGTACAAGCTTTTGAAACTACTTAAGTATTAAAAGTAAAAGTACTTGCCAACCATAATACCTAACGGCTTATATAATGTCATTACGTGTACCTATCGTATTTAGTTTTAATAAATCAGTAATGTACCATTTTAATGAGCAATGTTGCAGATAAAGCATGTTTTTATTGTGTTTACCCCCTGTGACAGTTTAGATTTAGATATTTTATGCAGGTCCTGCGTACTGTGCTGCTCTTCTTGAGGAAGGGCCCAATGGTTATTTCCCGCTTTGGATTGGTTCAGCGGACTGATTCTGCTCTCGCCATTGGATACTTTCAAACTAACGAACAAATCAAAAAACCCAAATGCGTCTTGGATGTAACGAGTAACGAAACGCTGTATAGAAATGTAGTGAAGTAGAAAGTACAGATACTTACTGTTAAATGTAGTGGAGTAAAAGTAGAAAGTATCCTTTATTAAATCTACTTAAGTAAAGTACAGATACACGGAAATTGTACTTAAGTACAGTAACAAAGTACTTGTACTTCGCTACTTCCCACCACTGGTGGGTTGTGCCAATATCTGTATCAGGTTCAGCCAACTAAGCTACCTGGTACCTTCTTGAACCCGTTAAAATTGATTCATGAACTACAATTAACAAAAGAGCCATGTAAAATACGTTCAAGTTATTGCTGAATATTTGAAGGAGTTTCAAATTCCTCCTATTCAGGGATAGACACTATTTAGCCATAGGAATGTTGTAGTGTGCTGTAGTTAGCTGGTGCCTCTTTACCAGCCACATCTATCAAGAGAGCAGCCCAGACTAAATATTCTGGAACAATGGTAACGAGAGGAGGTAAGTATTTCTGGTCCGCTCTGAGTCCGGACACTGCGGCCTGTCCCGGTTACTTCTGTCATGATGATAAGTGTTCTCCAAACACCATTAACCTAGGCCCGATCTGCATTCCCCAGACTTACCCTTGACCCTCTGCGGTTCGGGCCAATCAAAACAACGCAGAGCTAAAATGGTAATCTCTTCGGTTTCAATGAGGAACACGTGACATCCCCGCACACTGACTTTCTTCAATGGACAGCATTAACCAAGATGAATGTCCATAAAACATTCACCAAGACAATTTCTCAGTTTGACTGAACCGAAAACGGAATTTTGTCGAGTTTATTCTGTATATGTTTGCTCTGGTTGACGTTTCCAAACAGCGTCTACACTCAGGAAATATGTCAGTGCCAGGTTTTAGTCCGTGTGTGTGTGTGTGTGTGTGTGTGTTGTAATACTTTGGTATGTTGGCCATTCTACAGGATGTCATATCCCCTAAAAGTCTGCTGAGTGGCCCCTCAGACACATCCAATCACACAAACTCTTTGCTAAACTTGGAGATGGAGAGAGACCCCCTGCTCAGTACAGCCTTTTCTATTTCAGCAGTGCATGTGTGTGTGTGTGTGTGTGTGTGAGGGAGGCAGTGTGTGTACGTCGTTACACGGCCAGTTCAATAACCGTGTCCCAATAACTGTCACACCATCTCCTTTTGCACTGTGTCGAGTCATTTCATCCGAACCTTCAGATAATTTTTTCCCCCTCAAATGTGAATTCCAGCTTGAAATTCCTTTCAGATTGGGTTCTTAAGGATATGCAATCAGCAGTTCATCAGTTTTAAAGTTAGGATTCATGAGAGAAAGCCACATCTTAGGAAAGAAACTAGCTTTAAAATATACAGGATAACTACATTCTACACATTCACACAAAATCATTTTGCAGACTTCCAAAGATTTGTATTTATTTTCAAAGCTCACTTTCTTGTTCATCAGCTTTAAATGTGATATTGATGGTAAATGAAACATGACTTTTACTGTGATTCTATTTCCATCCATCCATCCATTATCAATACCGCTTGTTCCCTATTGGGGTCGCGGGGGGAACTGGAGCCTATCCCAGTGGTCAACGGGCGAGAGGCAGGGTACACCCTGGACAGTCCGCCAGTCCATCGCAGGGCCACACACAGGACATACAAGGACAAACAACCACTCACACTCACATTCACTCCTACGGACAATTTCCCCAATCTCCAATCAACCTAACATGCAGGTGTTTGGACTGTGGGAGGAAGCCGGAGAGAACCCACACAGACACAGGGAGAACATGCAAACTCCACCCAGAAGGGTCCTGGTTCCCCCGGGATTCGAGCCCAGAACCCTCTTGCTGGGAGGCGACAGTGCTAACCACTACACCACCATGCCGCCCGTGACTCTATTTCCTATATCTAAAAAGTGAGACCTGTTATGACCTATCAGTTGGGTTTTAGTGGTTGTTCTGTCAACTAGAGGTCAGTATTATGATAACAAATAGGTAAAATATCCCACAAAAGATATTCTCAGAAACTGAGGAAATTCAAGAGACTGTATATTTTTACTTTAATAAATGTAACCACACTGAACTCCAAGCCTATCAACTAATTACTAAATGATGTATAAATCAAAATTGTGTGATTCAATGCTGATGTTTATATCTTTAACTGACAATAAAAATATAACTCCAGCATCTCTGTTAGTCATATTCAGTATTGGGCAGGTCCTTTTTAGGAAAACAATGGTATAAAGCTGACCTATAAATCTGAGTGTAAAGTTGTTGAATTTTGGTTGTATGCAGGTTTCATGATAATCACAACCATGCTAACATAGTCATTAAAATGAATAATTTCAGTGAATAGCAACAATATCAGATCCAATGTGCAACTGATATATACTTAAATGTGTGAGAAATCGAGTCCTGCTTCAACCAGCAACAAAGAATAGAGTTGATGATGACCAAATCCAAAACAAAGCCCTGACTCACAATGCTAAAATATGAGGTGTGAACATTTCCAAGTGTGATGGAGAAAATTCCGATACCTGAGGGCAGGGATACCTGTATGTAGTGAAGAGTTACAGATGGTGTATCGGTTTGACCAAACTGAAGCTGTCGGTTTGGGCAAAGCAAAGTGTTAGCATAGCAGAAAGGGCATAACAAGAACATGTAAATGGTTCTTTCACATATTAAAGATGTGGGTGCACTGTTTATTTAGTGGGATTTGGGGAGAGCTTACTGTCTTACCAGACACATGCTGAAGGTTTTAGTCAGTGAGTTCTATTGAGAGACATGTAACAAGCTGTAATGTTTAGGGTGAGAGAAGATTTTACTGTGAACCGTCATCAAAATGTGTTGTGGACATTCAAAAACCTCCTTTTCTACAGCAGGTCGAGATGCATTTGGGCAATCTTTTGCATTGCATGCTGGATGTGTCTCCATCCAAGCGTCATGGTAAATGATTTAGTGTCTATCCTTGTCCTAAGGTACTTTAATTATTTAAATATTTTTATCTACTGGTCTGGTTGAGAGATTAGAGAGTTGAACATCTTCTGTATGAATATATATAAAACTCTGTAGTTTGCTGAAGGATAACTCATTTAGTGCTACAGTTGTTCTGAATGGGTATAAACCATTTTAAAGATATCTTGATAAATTAGGATGTATAAGTTGAGATGTCCGCACTTGAAGCGATAAGACCAAGATACATGACCCAAAAATCTAAAATCCGATACACTGACAAAGTCTGCAGTTGACTTTAGAGCAGATATCTAACTACAGTGTCTGTACAGGGTATAGTTCAGTCTACGATTTAACTAATAGGTAAAAGTAAGTGGATTCAGTGTTTTGGACTCCATTCCACATTCGTAATGTATATATTATTAATGGCAGTCTTTTAGCATCTGGAATTCTTAACTGGTCATTAAAATATAATTTGGTTATCATGAAAAATTCATGAAATTAAAGCAATCTCAACAGGAAATCATAATGTTAGTAAATCATCATTGTTCCTGAATTCTCATTGTCTGTGATTATTGTAGTTGAGCTAAATAATTATTTGATTGGCTACACTGTGCTGTCTCCACACTGTTGTGTTGAGGATGTGCGATGCTGCCTGCTATTATCAGCATGTTGTGCGGCATTCTTCTTTTCACAGTCAGATTCATAGCAGTCCTCAGCACAAATAAAGTCTTTGGTGTCAAATTTATCCAGTTTTTTCAATCTCTGGCTTTCATGCTGCCCCAACAAATGCCAGTAAATCGCATATATGAATTAAAAAAATGCTACATCAGAGTGCAGACAGTGAAGGACTTAATAAGCTTCTTGGGAAGCATTATGTCACGTATCTACTTCTTCTCCAAGGACGGAGACAGTATTTGACTTATTCTTTTTCCTTCTAAAAACCTACAATCATACATTATACCACAATGTGATTGATAAGTTGTACCAAGCCTTCTGGCCATCACTAATACATCTCCTCAACTTGTTAGAGTGGCATCTGATCGTTTCTGCAGCACAGATTTATTGAAAATTACTTGAATAATGATCTGTCTGACTTGGATGAAGAGATGGTGAAGAGAAAGTACGACTTTCTCAGACAAAGACGCATTCAAACTGTGTACTTTTTGTCAGGTATTGACTAATCCAGATGTTTGTTAGAGCGTCCACATGTGTCTTCTGGAGCTTCTTCCATAACAGTGTAAGATGAACTGTGTTGACGGAACTGAAGAAATGAAAGAGCATGATCCTCAATGTGTGGCTTGCATCACTAGCCCTTGTATTGCATTATTACTAGCAAACTGTAATGTATTCATAATACTCCTGATATTATGAAAGGGATTTCTTCCCTTAATGAATCCTGTTGTGAATGTCAAGCTTCACCAAACTGGCAATTATTGCATCAGGCCTGGGGCTCAACACCTTCTCCAGAATCTTACTAGAACATAATACCAACCCCAAAATGATAACAAAAACCCATTAGTGGTGGTTTTGTGAGGTGCTCACTTACTGAGGTTAGCCAGTAGTGGTCTCTCCAGACATTTTTTTCTTTTAGGCATTCACGAAGTGGGATGTTAGGACAATAATACTTACCATAGCTAGTGTGCAAGGAAATATAGCGGAGATTTTTAGACGTCAGACCAAGGCAATGTGTCTTCCATAACACTGTCATTTTCTATGTACTAAAAGCTGATGCTAAAATGTGTGGAGACCTACATAGTTGTTCCGCACTGACCTTCTGGACCCTTGGGATGACACCATCTGGACCTGCAGCCTTGGTTTTGGTTCAGTTTTTCCAGCTGTTTCTTCTTTTGACTGCTGGAGACAGATGGACTCAAGTTTTTGAATTGCAGGCAGTGAAGGATATTCATCTTCTGCTTAAAATCACTGCACCAAAGTCAAATCTATCTATCTAAACCCAACTATTTTTACACACTCATTTTAACCCAGACCATGTACACCGTCATCAATAACAAATGGGAGTAAAGTCGCTATTTAAGTAACTGCAGAGGCAAAGAAATGAAAGCACTATGAACACATTTTCTCCATTTGTGGTTGATTCGGATTTCTCCTGTATTTAAACTCCAGCCTTCCTTCTGATTGACACCATTTCATTTGTTCATCCACAGAGAGGAATATCTCATTTTCTCCTCAAGTCAAGTCCAGTAAAGTTAAAATGTTTTCTTTCAATAAAATGGAGAAGGAGGTATTTTTTATATTACTTTTTTAGTTCTGCTTCTACATTTCTACTTCTTCTACCACCATGAAGAAACACAAGTCACTCGGCATCAAGGCCAACAAAGTACAAGGATTCTCACAGGAAATATCCCTCCAAAAGTAGTCTATATAGAAAAATCAGTCACATTTATGAAGTCTCAAACATTTTGTCGACCAGTTAGTGTCAGCTGGCTTTTGGAAGCCTACCTAGCTCATTCCGAACAGTGGGGGACTTTAGTACAACCCACCAACACCTTACATGGCATTATGGTATCTCCTTAGTGTAAAAAGCCACCATCTAAGCATTATCACATCAGACAGAAGTGGTAAGATCATCACCAACATGACAGCACTTTATTAAAATTAAGGATTGATTAATTAACCCTTTCATACACGAATTCTGATCATTTCAGTCATGATTTTCTTTTCCACGGTGCTTTGATTTTCTCGAGGCATAAAAAAATATTTTTATTGTAAAAAATGTGTTTATTTAAGGATTTTTTCAGAGTTCCACTTCAGTGGATAGCATATGTTTTAAGATGTCTTAATAAGGAAATACTGTATTTTACAATGTGAACATATTTAGACATTTGGGAACAGAATAAACATAGAACTCATGCAATTCTCTTCACCTCCTTTCCTCACTACTGCTCATTCAACCCCTTGATTTATTTAAGTCCATCTCCGCTCCTCTTTAGCAGGATAGTGTTGTATAGCATTTTCCAAGCCTTTTTTTTGCCTCCACACTTGATACTTTAACAGAATGTTAATTCTGCAGGGAACTGATGACCCACGTTCTCCTGACATTTGCTCACCAGCTTCCTGGGGTCTTTACCGAAGACCCTTAAGCTCTCCTGTCCACGCACAATTCCTTTTTACTAGGGTGTCTGACTACAATTGACCAGTCATTCATTATTTTCTGTTTTCTTTGAGTTGAGAGTTGAACAAAGACAAAACTTTGAATACGATTTGTAAACTGGGAACGTAAAAATGAAGGGTTTGAACTTCTGGTACCATTACAGTCTTCATGTTTTTCTTATCATCCATGAAGTACAAGTCCCTTGAAGTGACCGGACAACTTTATGGGGAGCCAAATACATTTAAATAAAATGACACTCCCAAGTGTTTGGGCATGCCTCGGTTTGAATATCACAACAACAACAATTCTGGGGATTTTACTGTGGTATTAGTTGTTTCATGAAAGACAAGTATACGCTAAAGTCTCACATAGACATTCTGAAACTTGGAGAGCAACTGGGACCAGGTCCTGGTACTTCCAGGTGTGGTGTTGCTGCCCACATCTGTGGACTAACTGGTCATTTGTCTGATTCAAAGTTCTGTGATGAAATTTAGTCAAATGCTTAGTGACTGTATTCAACCCAAAAGTTCTGGTGACTGTATTTGTGTTATAGACAACTATATATCTTAAAATATTCTAGATTTTTGGGAGAAATTCTGTCAAAAGTATCCCGATGACTAATATAAGACCAAAGTAGTCTGGTAAAAACATAGAAAGCGTACACAGTCAGGGTGGCACAGGTCACAGTGCGTCGTGGAAGCCGGACCCTTTCGTTTTGGGCTCTTATTTTGGAGGACGGATGCTCCCTTTTCCTGGAATCGAGGAATAAAACCGCTCCAAAGCGACGCGACAGCCCACACCGGACCCCCCCTCAGCACTCATCTGTTTCCATATGACCGGGCTTTCGTCCACGGCAGGGTCCAGACGCATGCCGCGGTGCCTCTGAGGAGGAACCACTGCGCACCCTGACGGAGAAGACGCACGAAGAGAGCGAGAAAAGAGAGTGAGAGAGAGAGAGAGGGAGAGAGAGAGCAGTGGCTGCAGGAAAGGACAGTGCAGAAACCCCCTCTCTTTATGCTTCTCGGATCATAAACACTCTAGGACTTCACATAAACATGCACCTACTGGGAATATGTCTTTTAGTGGCATATCTGCTCTACACTAACCTCGCCAGCGACTTCAGCCGCAGCGACTATTATGAAGACTACGACCAGGAGCAGATGGACGAGCCGGTAAGTTTTGGGAGGAAAGTGAGCTGGATCTGTGTTGGGTGAACGCGCGTCTCTGCAAATGGGGGGTTTGGAAGGTTTGAAGGTCCATCTGGGACCCCCGTGCGCTCTGACGCGCAGCGTAATTGTTAAAAACATGATGCAAACGGTGGATGCATCTTCCCACAGCTGCTCTCAGAGTGCGTTTTGGATGAGCTACACTAAGTGTTTGAGTTTTTTATTTAATTTGGGTAACATAAAATGATCATTCCCATAGTTTAACACTAGTATTTAGAGAACTATGCTTCTGGTGACTGGCCAATGGATCGATTTTTTGGACAGTTTGGAATAAATGCACCTTTATGGCTGCAGCTGGGCAGGTTAAATGGAGGCCACCCCTTAAGGTGCATAATGGAATCCTTCTTCCATGAGGAGACTATGTTTTAAAACCTTTATCTCACGTATGTTAACCTAAATAACTATGCAAACCCAGGTAACCCAGACAAATAGCGGGAACAGTTTAAACGGCATTGCTTAGAAATTCAACCTCCTACCTACAAATGTCAAAAATACATATTCCACACCTGTAATTCCTTCAGTTACATTTCTGTTTTCTTCATCATCATTTCAGTTTACATTCTCAACATGTACTGAGCTGATGTGCCATTTAAGTTTATCAGAACAAACAAATGTGTTTAACAGTCAGTGGGCTCAGTGTAAACTTCAATGAAGTGCTTTATGATTCATCTGTTTAGGGCTGTAGTCATTTTTGGAATAATGCACCACTCAAAAAAGCACTCAAAAGTGCTTTTAAAAAAAAAAGAAGAAAAAAGTAATGCGTTACTACACATGCAATGGAGTGAAAAAAGTCTGGACGAGAGGGGAAAGGAAAGAGGGAGCGAGGGCAGGGAACAATTCGAAGGGAGGGTGTGTGTGGCCGGGTGGGCTGTGGGGGGTGAGGGATTAGGAAGGGGTATTTTCAAATTAGCCAAAGAAAGAAGCCAATGGAGACAGGTGTCACAGGGGTCAAGTGTGTGTGTGTGTGTGTGTGTGTGTGCCTGTGTGTGTGTGAGCATGGCGAGGGGGAAGATGATTGCTGGAGAAGCTGCATGCGGCCATTTGATCACAGCGGAGCCTTAATTTGGATGACGACTTTCCCCTTTAGCCTCCAAACATCTGAGTTATTCTCCGGAATTTCACTCGCTCGTCACCGCTGTCAGATGGAAATCTCAGTAACCGGCCATCTGGACATCCAACTGCTGTTACACTTTACATAGTCATGTGGGAAGCGAGTTCAGTCCAAACAACACTGATTCCGCGTAGACCTTTTTACAAGTGAGTGGGACTGCGTCCCATGGTTGTTTGTCTCTGTGTGGACCTGTGATGGATTTGTGACCGGTCCGGTGCGGGCCCCGTCAGCTCCAGCTCCACCATGACTCCGGATAAGCAGGTGTGGAAAATGGGAAAAGGCTTCACGGTGGTGTGGTGGTTGGCACCGGGGCCCCACAACAACTCTCTCTGTCTATGCGTGGGTTCTCTCTGGGTTCTCCAGCTTCCTCCCAAAGTCCAACGACACGCGAGATAGGCTGATTGGAGACTCCAAATTTCCCCAATGAATGAATGTGAGTGTGTGCTTGTGCATTTCTGTGACTGGTGACCTGTGCAGGATCTGGCATCAGATGGAATAGGCTCCAGCCCCCGGTGACCCAAGTAGGAATAAGCTGTATAGATAATGGATGTTTTTAATAACTGGTGTGAACCGTTTTTTAAAATCCTTAAACCCTTTCTTTAAACAGCTGTTTTAAAGAAAAATAGCTTAGTTTTTCTACTGGCCTTCATAGCCGAGACTTTCAAACATCTGTCATTTGTGAAAGAAAAGAAGTGGCATGGGATGGTTGTAGCTGTGTTTACTGGCAATGGAGAAAATAACGTATGCAAAGTGTATTCTGTGTGTGAGTGCAAGCTAAAGTCAAAGACAACCGCTAAAGCTGTTGCCACTCAGCGCATTCTGACATATTTGATGTTTGATTGAAAACACTAATTCAAGGCTGTGCCACCTCTCTGGCTTATTTGGATCAGCAGTGGCAGGTTAGGGCGACAGCTTAAATGTAAAAAGGGCAAAGGGCAAAGGTAAAGGTTATAAAAAATGGTTGTTTCTCTATGGAGGATCTGGACCAAATGACTTTAGTATGAAAGTTAATATGATACCTACCACTCTCAAAAGCTACTGTCTGTCTTCAGAAAGCAGGGACGGCTGTATTCATGCATGTTCATATGTGGAAGTCTGTCACAGTGAGTGAATTTCTTAGTTTTCAGTCAACATTGGTCTGTATTAACTGAGATGGAAAGATAAATGATATGCTTATGGGGACTAGCTTTGCCTCTGCCTCCATTTTCATTTAATTTGGTCTGAGCTGTTGCATAAGGCCTTATCTTATCGCGTTAGATTGGATTATCAGAGTAACTAACAAGCTCTGTTCCACAATATTTCTATTGGTGATCCATCACATAATATAATGCATCACAAGGGGAACTAAGGCAGTATTTTCGATCTGACTTTAGATTTGGAGGTTTATCAATTATCACTTTTCTTGTAACTTAATATTAGACATGTAATAGATGACTGCAAAAACATCTGTTACCCGTATAAAATTAGACAAATGCAACAAAAAAAAGATAAGGAACCAGTGATGTCATATCATTAAATTATGCAGTTTGTGTAAAAATGTCACAACGCACTGGAATTGAGCTGTCCTATGTTATTAACTGTATTATAATTTAACTTTAGACGTTGCTCACTCAGTGTGGTCACCCGGTGCTATAACCCAGCTCAATTTAACTGCCCATCCATTAATTCAATATACTTCAGATATCAATTAAAAATCCCAACTTCTGAAGCGAGAAATACTACATTTAACTTGTTCGTTGGAGAGTATATAGCAAACTAACAAATGTTAGAAGGTAGATACAATGTGACAGCCCGATTGCCACATGTCAGTGCACATGAGCTTTGCTCCATGCACCATCTGCTGTGAACTGGTAAGATTTTCCGATATGGCACTTTAAGTATGGTCAACCCATTACGTCTTTTTTTTAAGGATCCAGTCGCTATAGAGAATGCTTGCAAGGAAGAAGATGACAGTGTACTTCAAGGATGCAGTTTTGCCTAAATCGGGCAAAAACTCGGGTCAGTTGAGCCATAAAATAAGTCCATCCGAGAACTGGGAGAGAATAGCTCTGGTACAGAAATTCCGATCTGGGCTTATCGGCTAATTGATGTCCTTGTGGTTTTTCACTGATTTAAAAACCCAAGGTGGAGTTTTTTCTTTGTTCTTGGTATTGTTTTGGTTTAAGGAACGAATTGAATAAGATGTGCGGCAGATTGTTAAAATCTTGTTTGAGTCATTTACCATATTTACGAAATGAACAGAAATATATGGGACTATTTTGGTCCATTTCCACTAGAACACAGTCAACTGTACTCAGCTTGACTCTGTTTATGTTATTTTCCATGACCAGGTATTGCTTCCTCAATTCGTTTGGCGTCATTGAGCAAAGCAGCCTGAATATCTATCTATCTATCTATCTATCTATCTATCTATCTATCTATCTAT
>JABUIW010000212.1:714327-726194 GCA_013363375.1 Menidia beryllina
ATAATATAATACATAACGATTTGATTGATTAGGTTGAAAACAATGGAAGTATTTTTTCACTTAACTTGTGAGTGGCATGGGAAAGCGTATTGTCAGATGCTTTATAAGATGCCTTGATTTTTTTTCTTTGAGGTTCTCCATGTTTATGTATCTGACAGGTCTCTCCACTTCAACTATGTGTCTGAGTCTTTTTTACCATGTTTTCTTTGGGTTTCTCCCCAGCAATGTTTCACTGGCTCAGCCTCCTCTGTAGGAATTCCATTTGGAACTTCCAACTGATTTGTCTTTTTTTTTCTTTCGGTTTATTTTCGTTGCATTTGTCTGTATGTTCGGATTAGCGTACATAGACTTTCCCTCATAGTTTTGAGTTGAAGGACTAAATTCCCAGACATTTCTACTTACGGCTTTGTTGGCAACACAATATTTTACACTTTATTACTGTTGGACCAACTCTGTGATAACTGAACAAATTCTACTTTTTAGTTAAGTCACATTAAGTCTATTTATATCTATATTTTAATTAAAGACATCTCAGGAACTGCATTAGGGGAGACTTCCATATGATCAAGTTTTTTTTTAATCTATATTTGTTGAAATTTTCCAACCAAAAAGCTAGACAGTGGAGATTAAAGCACTATGGATAAAAAAAAAACTCAATAAGAAAACAATTAAGACTAATAAGACTTTATTACTTAACTTGATTATGCTGAGAATATTAAGCTGTATTGCTCAGTTAAACCCTTCTTATGGGTACCACCTAAAAGTGGTAGTTGTTATCGTATAATAACTACCAAGGGCTTAGTTCAGCCAAAATAGACAACGTCACACCTTAAATTAAGCAACAACTGGAAGATTCAGGATCTGCTCATAGGAGCAGTCTGAGAAATTTAGGTGGAATTTTCTATATTAAACTCTGTCCCTTTATCACTTTAAACAATTAGAAAGGAAAAACGTTTCTCATCTTATAAACATCTTAAAACTCTGTCATCAAAGTCATTTTCATCACCTCTATGTAATTATGCGGTAATGAGAATATGTGACCTTTTAACTCTTAACCCTTTAACGCCTGATCCAAGAATAAAACAAAACATAAAATTACTTTTTTTTTGGTTTGAATTTCTTATTTGGCCTTTTAACAAAATATGTAAAAAGAAAAAACAAAAATACAATTTTAATATTAATAATTTATTACTACGCGATAAGTCAAGATTATTTTTTGTGTAGTCTTCTGCCCCCTGTTATCAGGTGTATCTGATTGTGTACAATAGGATTTTGAGCAAAGTTTTTACCATTAAATTATGCAAAACGTGCCAGACACAAAACATTTCAGAAACAGCATGTATCAAATATGATACATTTGGCTTTACAGGGTTAAGGGAGACCTGAGGACATGTTAGGAGGAGGGTGCATGTGTTGTGTAGGGTTAGGACGTTTATTAGATGGATATCCACTGAAAGAATGAAAATGATTTCAGATGAGGTGAGTTTTAGAGGTAAGCCTTTCACATTTGAGTACCCTAGGGGTATGGGTTGTTGAAAAATATCTATTGAATGATAGTTTTAAGAGCCAGTGAGAAGAGGTCAGGGTTTTGGGTTTATTTCAAAACTGATGAAAATCGTTTCAGTGTGTAGAAAGTGACCGAGAGTGTAAACCAGGTTCACAATGCTTAGGGCTACGCGCATACAGAAACAAGTAAGAGGAAGCAGCGTGTGAGAAATCTACAGACAATGGACGCAGTTTGTATTTCTTGGTACAATCTATAAAGATCCACCCTGAACAGATGCTCCCGTGACGTTTTTTGTGCAAAGCTCACTGATAAGACCCACCCCCGGTTCCACGCCTACAGCTTTAACCACCACCCTTTTCCACATTTAGAAAGACAAATTCAAAGGCAACTCCATACCTCATATACCACAAGGAAGTTGTACTACAAGATACAATCCAATTTCAGGCCGTTGTGGAAAAAATTCATTGTAAAACAGTCATAATCCGATTTATTCCAGCCCCAAATTAGTCAAACTTGTACAGATCCAATCAACTAAATGTTTCTTCGCTAAAGGAACCATCAGTTCTGATTCAATCCTCCATTCAGAGGCTTCTGTGGAAAGAAGAACTCCCGAATAGCAGGAAGAAGCCTCTGGCTGAACTAGAATCGGAGGGTGGCCATCTGCCTCGAACAGCTGGAGATGGAGAGGACCGGAAAGAGAGACAAAACATAGCAGCAACTCAGGGACACGGGCCGAGAAGGAGAAACAACAACAATATCACTGGTACAAGCAAGAAAGAGGAAAAAAAGAAAGACCGAGGAGAGATGCAGCATGGGAGCTCCCCCAGCAGTCCAGTCCTATGGCTGCATGGCAATGGGATGTTTCAGGTTCATCTGAACCATAAATAACAATAAAATGAGTTAAAACAGAAAGTTTTAACCCCGATCTTGAAGGTAAAGTGAGTTTTCAACTTCCCGAACCAGAACTGGCGCTTGGATAACATTAGACTTTTAGAAAACCCTTGTAAGCATAAGTCAACCTACAGTTTGAGAGGGAAAATATCTAATTACGAGGTCTTTAAGACGCGATGGAGCTGCTCATTCCGAGCTTTATCTGTAGATAAAGCAGAACTTTAGATTCCGTTCTGGATTCAACAGGGAGAGTCAATGATGAGAAGTTGAAACTGGAAAAATAAGATCTGTGCTGCTGGTTCTCATCAGAGCTCTGGCTGCAGCATTTTGGACAGGCTGAATGCTTTTCACAGGGATTTTGGGGACAGAACAAAAAAATAAAGGATTCCAGAAGTCTAATCCTGATGAAACAGATACAGTTTTTTTTTGCTGTGTCCCTAATTTTGGAGAAATTTGAAGTTGAAAGAAGGAAGTCCTCCAAACCTACTTTTTATGCTAGTAAAAGAACATATTCTAGTACAAAAAAATACTCAGAAGTTCTTCACTAAAGGACTAGAATCCATTGATTTTAGTCTAACCCTAACCCTAACCCTAACCCATATCGATGGATTATATAACTACACAGTTTCTCCCCGAGGTCCCTGCTGTGCTCGTATCCAAAGAAAACACCTTAAGTTTGAAATTTAGAGGCAGGAAATTTAGTGTCACTCGTTATGTCTTCAAGACATACTTGATGTTTAACCGAGTGAGTTGTTAGACAGGTTTTCATAGATAGCTATAACTAAGTATCATGAGCATAACAATGGCATTTATGCCAAGCAGGTTTAAAGGGAATATGATCTGTTCCTGGCATAGAACCCCTAGAAAATGCTCGACTCACTCTGCATTTGGTGGAAGATTCATAATTTACACTAAGAATCCATTAGAAAATAAACCATAAACCAGAATTATGCAGTCCCGTTAGATCAAATATTGGTAACTTCTGTGCTATAAAGTGCACTGAATCCTGACTGAAACATTCTCTGTTGAGTCAGTACAGAGGGAAATAAACAGTTTTTGTGGTTTTGGTATGTCCATATCCTGTCTGCTTTACTCTTTAGATAGTTGCTGTGAGAAATGACATAAATTTGCCATGTGAGCGGTTTGAACTTAAGTTTAAATGATCTGTGAAATCTAGGGCTTTGATATACAGACACTCATTTTTTGCGGCCTTTAGACTTGACTGGTGGTCTCAGCGGTGTTGATATTTCAAATACATTTCAAACAACCAAACTTTAAAATTGCCAAGAAACTGCAGAAAACATAAAAAATGGTAACTTATTTAGTGCCAGACACTGAATCCCTCGCCAGCTTTGAACCGTTTGGTCCTACTTCAGAGCAGAAAATACACATATCTTTCCAGAGGGACACATTGCTAGTAGGAAAGTGTTTGCATCGTTTTTTGCTGCACAACACAATGCTACGGCCTTGCTTGAAGCAAAGATATTGTTCCTTATTGTGTGCATGAATTATTGCTTATTATCAGATTTAGTACAATGGCATACGTGGCTGTGATGAAGGACAGGAAAAGAGATAACAGTCACTTAAACCAGCTATACATTTGTCAATCAGTAAAATACAAAAAAAGAAGAACATTTTTTGTTTGGTTTGTAACGGTTGGCTTGGCTAATTATATGCTTTGCTGATTTTTTAAACTCAATGCTTGTAAATTAACAAAGAAGTGTACTGACTGAAGGCCCTGCATCATCGTAACAAAAAGAAATAAAAACTGGGAAATGTAATGCTTGTTTAATGTAATGCTTGTTTTATCTGTATTTACGACTGGTGAACTCATGAATAAATTAATGTTATGGGCTCACTTCTCTTTGTAGGGTTTTGTTCACGTACCAGACCTTTTTTTTTCTTCTACTTTATCATTATCATCAATACTAATATGAAAGATCAGCTGTCAGTCAGCAGATGTTTTTGATAATGCCTCAAAACTCATCTCCTATTGTCTATTTTACATGTTTTTATCCACATTTGATGTAAAAAATGAAGTTAATGGTCAAAAACATGATCAAAAAGAAAAATAATTGTGTGAAACACTAGCTTTGCTCAGTTTTCCCATACTCAACTCTAGTTTTTCCACCTCATCATTTAGCTGCACTGGAGCCCTTCAAGTGTGATTGTGTGTAAGTGTTTGGGACATGGGACGAACTGCATTAAAAAACTGAGGTTTTCTAATGCTTAAAACATGTATGAGCCATAGATTTTTGCCATGTCATTACATCAACGTACTTTAGAAAATTATCATTGAGCAATAGATAGTCAATTTGAGGTGAGATTCATCGATTGTGGTCCTTCTAATTCATTTGACTCGCTATTGTTTTATGATAAGACATGTCTGTCTAACCATATTCAAGTCTGGTTTTGTCCAGTTCTTGAAGAGTAGATGAGTAGTTTGGGGCTGTGGAAGAGAAAGGCTGGTTGGATCAGTCTCTCTCAGGCCTGCTAAGAGCAATGATCAGAAAATAGTAAGCCATTAAGTCAAATGTATTCATAAAACACATTTCTATACAGTTTGCTTCTATCCAATTCTTCCTAAAAACACCATTGATTCATTGCAGCTAATGCAAATTCATCTCTTCTTCTGCTGATGAGAACCACTAAGAGGGCATGTGATGCTAATTCTGACAGTCCTGCGCTGGCTTGCTTTTTATACCTGGATTAACTTTAAGAGTCTTTTTACTGGCCTTTAGTTCTCCTAATGGGCTCAGTCCAAAATATTTATCCTATTCGCTTTTTCTGTATACGACTTTCCAGTCTGTTTTTTCTAAGGTTGTATGGCAGTTTTGATTGTAGCTGACTCTGAAGAGTACACAGTTATGGCTTTCCCTCATTTCCATGGAAAAGCAGATAAAGAGGATAAATAAAACTTCCTTTGGTCCGAGACACTCAACGAGAATGACTAGAGCTAGGATTACGGTTCGAGATCAATCCAGGAAACTATTGTTAACCAGACCTTGGACATCGCTTTGCTACCGGGGTAATAACTCTGTCAATTACAGAGGCTAGGACTTTTTCATCTTTTGGACTGTGCAATTTGTAGTTTGTGTGTACTATTAGATAAGAAATGTTTCAGTTGCTTCTCTTATGGATGTAAAGAAAGGGACGAAGCGGTGACTCAGCGGTTTGTCCTGCACGGGCCACATTCAGACAAGGGAATGTGTCTGAGGGGCGACCTAAATTAGACCCGCCTCCTCCCCCTCCTTAATCTCTCCCTTGACTGCTGACAGGTCAGAAAGAAGGGAACTGCTTTCTTTTAGGGACTGGTGGTGAGATTTGGGTGTTGGTTTCTATTCAGAGGAGGAACCAGTCTTTCCCCGCTATGTTGCCCACGCAAAAGAGATCCATCAGAACACCCATCAAGGACAGAGCGGGGCTTATTGTCCACCTCTCCTTTTCAGTTTTCAAATGTAATATAATCAGATAGTTATTAAGTATGCCATTATTTCAAAAGGAATAATGATAGGGGTGCCAGAAATTAAATACATGCTTTAGATGTGTGGTGGTATTCGGTCTTTTTTGTTATTGGTACATCAGTGTTTTTTCAGATTCTATTAAGAAAGTTGCTAAATAGTTGTTTTGGACATTGCCCTGTAAACACTACATTCCAGACACACTGCTGGCACGAAGGCTATGAATAAGGAACACTTTTTGATTGATTGGACGAGGAATGGTAGCTATGAAGCCAAATTATTTGTCTCTGTCTATGTCCATGTATAAGCTTTCTGGTGGACAAAGAATGAATCCATTTGAAACTAAGTTGGAGCTAAGTGGTCTGCGTTAAAAGGAAATATAGGGGATAATGGGACCCAACTCCCAAGCAAAGGAATTCATTCTCGAGACAATAGCTGGAAATGGTATTTTTCACTTCCTGCTTTTCATTCATTTGAACTTCACATGGACGTCCAGATTCAAATGAAAACTGACCAGAAATAATTCAGCCCTACTTTAATTTTGATTTGTAATGTGTATATCGTGGCGAAATGTGTTTCCTGGTCAGTCAGAGTGCAGAATCACAAACAATGGAAAGTCTATTAGGAGCAGAGTTTTGAATGAAGTGGTCTCTTGTTTTTTTTTCTGTTGTTTTTATTTACAGGACGCTTCTCCGAAGCCCGACATGGAGCAGAAGTTGCGTTCGGCTTCCAGCGTAGACGAGCTGATGAGCCTCATCTACCCTTCGTACTGGGCTGCCCTGAAGTGTAGATCCAAACTTTCTGCTGCTACTGTACCTACAGCTTCGAAACTCTCCCAGAGATCGCAGCCTCATCGACTGAGGACGCTTTCTGATGCAGAGGAGCCAACGTATGCTGCCGCCTACCTCAACTTGGATGTTCTAAAAAGTATGTTTCCATTAGTTTTTCAGATCTGGATGCTCAAAGCAGACACCCATGTAAAAAACCATTTGCTGTCAGCTTTCACTTCCTCATACAGAGATAAAAACACAACCACATGATGATGAATTTTCTTAGTAAACCACAACCGTCTGTCACATATTTTTGTGTCTCTGTGTCCTGCTGTCCATGTGCACGTCCATTGAAAAAGCAAAAGACATGTTGCAAACGGCTGACTTGCTGTGTGTGCAGGTATAGAGTCGGAATGGAGGAAGACTCAATGTATGCCAAGAGAAGTGTGTGTTGATGTGGGCAGGGAGTTTGGGGTTCCCACCAACGTCTTCTATAAGCCACCATGTGTGTCCGTCTACAGATGTGGAGGCTGCTGCCACTCCGAGGATAAACAATGCAAGAATATCTCCACTGGGTACCTCAGCAAAACTGTAAGCACACTCATTTTCTCTTCTCAATTCATGCGATCCATGTGGCATCATTAAATTAGAGCACCCCAACATTATTGTAGATTTGAACAACGCAAGTGGTGAATATAAATTTGTTTGCCAACTGAAATTTGTTGTGGATTAAGACGCGCATTCTGTTTTCAAAATGCTGTGTGTGACAACATTTTAAGGCTTCTCATTGATAATTACTGTGTGGTGAGTTCAATTACCCAAACTGCCCGCAGCACGTGTTTTTCTGTTGAAAAACCACAACTACCGTAAATCAATGCAATTTAAATGGTCTGTCACTCCCACTAAAGCAACTGTGAAATGGTGCCGACAAAAATTGGTGTGGTCAGCTGTAAAGAGGAATTCAGCAGATTCCCAGATTTCTAACATCTACATGAACTATTTAACTACTGATCAAGTATGAAAGAGCTTTCAAATCCTTGCTGGTGACCTCAGTTTTTATTAGGATGGCCACAATTGTTCAATGCAAGTGAATTAGATTTAGAGCACCTGGTGGCTTTCTCTCAAAATTCCTTCTTTTGAGTTTCCTTTTGGCATAATTAAGTAGACATTTAAACACTTGGTGGTCTCTGTGTGGCCCTGTGATGGATGGAGCCCTGTGCAGGGCCTACCCTGAATTTAAATATCATGAAATATCGAGTAGCCACTATACTTTTAATTTTTCTTTGAGTAGATGCTGAGGAATGATCATATTCTTTTTTTTTTTCACATAACATTTGCTCGAACATATACAGATATTAAAAAAAAAATCAGTGGAAACAGATTAAAGGAATCAATTTATGGATTTATTTATTTACAGATTTAAACACATTATAAAATGAAAACACATGCTTTAAAAGTATTTGATGTTCCTTCAAAACTTAAATTAAAGCTTGCTCTGGAGGGTAGGAAAAAAGTACAAGACATTTGGATTTAAATCATCCAAGAAATGGCTGCCAAGAGATAGCTTAATATGTAGCCGGGGACACAAAGCTTGCATTATGCCCTCATTAAAAGTTGTATTCCCTGTATTCATATTAAAGAAATAAATGGAAATGCTATTCCTTTGGGAGCAATAAAAGACCTTCCTCCCAGCACATATAAACCAAGATCTGCTCCATGATTCAATGGCTCTGTTAAACTTTGGCATTAAGTGAGCATACAGCTGCGAGAGCAACTGATTACATCTTGTGTAAAATAGCTGAGGCATGCAGGCGGTAGTAATGTGTCGACGTCTCGGATGAGACGCTGATGTTTACTTTAGCGTACAGTAAGTGTTGCTGACCGAGGGAAAAAGTTTCCCGAATTCTCTGACTTTCTAGAAATCAGAACCCGTGTTTTGGATAAACATTTCCCCGAGTAAAAAGATCCCGAGGTATGACCTCTTCCTGCAGCTGGACCAGAGAGTGGAAGCAGAACAAGTTGGGCCAGTATCCTTTCAAACATAGCAGCGGACATGATTAAGATGGACAGCACCTCATGTGTTATCTATGGAAACTTGCATCAACTTGGTGATTTGAATCTTCATAGAGAACGAAAATGTTCTCTTATTTTGACCGCTTGTCTTTTCTACATGGGTTCACTTAAGATATTTGTCATGCGTCCGGCAGGTCGTTGTGATCGGCAACCTCTCCGTATGTCAAACTTTCCTCCAGCAAGACAATGAACCCAAATGAGTTTGCACATTTTTGGACGATTGAGAGGATGCACTGCGCAGAGCGATACGCCCTGTCTGTGTCGATTACATGTTCCTCCTAAACCATGTTGGACAAAGATTAAATTGTGTGTGTCGACCATCTGCTACACCTTTACTTTATCTACGGCAGCAAGACATGCTTTGATTTGTGTTTTTTCAGAAGCCTTTGACATTATGGAACATGGATCAACATCATAGGGTTTTGCGTAAATTTGTGTTCGGGTATGTCAATTGAGTTTTTTTCCCTCTCTGTCTTTTCCTGTTGCCTTTATTGGCAGCTAATTACTCCAACTCCCGATCGTAAGCTCCAGTCTGGTCTCTACTGTCTTCTTACCCTCTGGAAGACTTGAGTCGGGTATCCTCAGGTGTTTTGCTATTTAAAGAAATCTTTACTGCTACTACTACCGGCACTACTGCCACTATTTCCTAATAGGAAAGACTCTTCCAAGTTTTCCCTCTTTGTTTCAAGTAAAGATAAACCTCTCTGCCCCGTTAGCCATTGTGTTTCCTTCTCCTTGACCAGTACCTCAGTCGGTAATCGCTCCGTCCAGATAATCGCGAAGTCCGACTTCTCTCTCAGAGCCACTGTTCTAATCACAGTGAAAATGATATGTCTTGCAGCACCTTTTGACTCCTCAGCTAGATTTTGCTGTCATATTAGGACATTATTCATATACCTTTACTCTGGTCTCTCCTTGACTCTACTAGGTGAGGTTATCAGGACCCGGTAATTGACACTCACTCTCAGAAAGTGGGGTGATGTTATAAGGATGACCTATTGTGCTGCCTCTTTCTTTGTTAGACTTAATCAAACCCTAGTTTTGATTGCTCTGAATCTTGTCATGAGAGCACTGGGTAATAACTTCCTTTTCTTTTTTTAATTTTGAGTTTTAGACCCACCAGTCTCAAATTCTCTGTTCATGAAAGCTGCCATCACTGATTTTGGACAACAACAAACAATGTGTTGAATCACTAACCCCTTCTTTAAAAATATAATGCAAATACTCCTCGATTTAAACAGCTCACACCAAAATCCAGGAATTCTCTCATTCTCTCTTAGCTGCCCAGCTGGATAAGTCATTTACACATGGAGTTGTTAATAGACCGAGTCATCCACTGTGTTATGGCATATTGTTTTCGCTGAGCTGCTCTATTCATTTCCTAAGTGTTAATTGAATGAACTGCTCGTAGGAGTCTTGACGAAAGGGTCCTTTGTTGTATGGACTGTTAAAGCTGATTAAATCAACAGAGGAAGTCAACGGTTGCCAGAGTAAATCAAGAATGTTGTTATGTCTTTTGTGTTTGGGAGTGTATGGTATGCTTTTGCTTTGGCGTGCCCGTAGATGAAAGTGCTTTGTACTGGTTTATCAAACGTGCATCAATCTACAGCTGACATCTTACATCTAATTGCTTTTGATAACTGACAAAATGTGGGATTTTTGTGAGATAAAATGAATCCCAAAGGTTAACAGTGATTATAAGTGGACCGACTCTTGTATGTTCCATTAACCTCCTTCGTGGGGGCTTTAGCATTGTTGTGAATACAGGTAGAGCAGTTTTTTAAATGGATATTTAGTAAATCAATGCCATCATTACCCAGGGTCTCTGCTTATGAACACCACATATGTGTTTGAAAGCAACCACGGGCATGATTTTTTAAAGCCTTTTCCAACCAGGTTGGCGATGCTTTAAGTGAGACAAACTGAATGCGACTCATTAAGGTTAGTAGGTAGTAAATTCAAAATAGAGATTTGCTTGTGATGAAATAATTGATTAATGCTGAGCAGCAAATAATGCTTCTATTATTGACAGCCTCAAATGTGCTTATACTGGTTAAATGATCTAAGAAACAATCACTTCCTGCTGAGATTAGTGTTTCCAGGCATACAAACGAATGATTAAGCTTTGCTACTTTATATTTTCTCTTAACAATGTCCATATTCCTGCGTGTCTTTGAATTGAGAAATGTAGACAGGGATCCACATTAGATGTCAGGGACTGATCTGAGTATGCTGTCTATGCAATAGAATTCATGTTTTTTTCTTAGAAGCCACACATCAATTGGGGTAATTAGCAAATTGTTACTGTTACTTAATAGAAGGCTAATTTACCAGCAATGTTTTCCATGATAAAAATTTGGTAAAGCGTGGACCTTTGAAATCCCTTCAGTGACGTTTGCTTTGCCGTCAATTTACCAGAATAACATGGGCACAACGATAAGAGGATACAATTACTAAAAAAAGCAGAAAAGAAAAGCCCACAACGTGTGCTAATTTAACAACAGAGTCTCAGAGGATGAAACCAAGTTTTAGTTGAGGTAGGGAGAAGAAGCCCAAGGCCGAAGCTGAAAGGCTTTTATCTGGCAGCAAATGCAAGGTTGCTTGCTGAGCCACGCTTTCTTTTTTTTTTTTTTGAGGTTTCACAAGGCATTGCTCCACTCTGGTAGTTTTCGTAACTGCTTTTTTTGGCAGCGATCTCAGACTGCCGGCCAGAGTTTGGGTATTTACATAGGCTACATCGTACGTCACCCAGATTATAGGTGACTAGATAGTCCGTTTACAGTTCGGCTTCGTTCTAATGGCTTTTTAAATGTTGTTCAAAGTAATTTGTCTGAGAGTGGACACATTGCGAGGTGAAGGGTCAACTATTGCCGTTTCTGTGAGGAGCATATCTTGGCTTATTTTATCATCTTGAAATGCTCAATGAAACGATTGCTTTGGCAGAGCCGTGAAGCAGCTGGCAGATGCTGAGAGAGCAAACACTTACGAAGTCATAGAAAGTGTGTTTAACTGTATGATTTGCTATTTGACTGACTGTAAGTATTTTTTAAGTATTTATGTGACTGGTTGTGATGTGGGACTGGCTTTACTCAACACCTGTGACTTTTCATAAAGATCTTATCTATCTATCTATCTATCTATCTATCTATCTATCTATCTATCTAT
>JABUIW010000212.1:726204-767960 GCA_013363375.1 Menidia beryllina
TATCTATCTATCTATCTATCTATCTATCTATCTATCTATCTATCTATGGTTCTCTCTGTCTATCTATGGTTCTCTCTGACTAGCTAAACACACAAAACCCCATAAATCATTAATCGAAGAGATTAAGTTAAAACATGTTTCAGATATCTTTTTCCTTAGACTAATTACTGTTTTTATTTTTGACATTTATATCAGACAGTCCTAAAAGAGGGTTATTCCACACATGCAGAATGTTTAGTTATATTCTGTTTGCCACTAGTCCAACTCGCATATAGGGCATTGTTTTGCCAGATCCCCTCGGGGTCTGGGGAGGTTGTTTGGAATGGAGGACAATGCAAATTCTTCTCTTTGTCAGACATGTAAAAATGTCCAAATGAGTGATCAGTGTTTTGAAGTTAAATATAAGTTGGTCATTAAATAAGACAGCTGACCTAAGTGACATGCAAAATGCAAAAAATAAATAGAGTTGAGTTGCTCTACTATGCTTCTGTGGTTTAGCATAACAGTACATGCATTCTTTGAACATCGATCATAAACCTGGAAAACTCTGGAAAACACACCATGGCAGTACAGTTAAAAGGTGCATGTCTCTTTTCAAGATCACCCAAGGTTTATAATAGCACACCTCAATCTTAGGCCCTGGATTTTAAAAACTTTAATCACATTAATGTATCCAATACATTAAAATCATTGTGTTCCCTGTTGAAGACACTGATGAAGGAAAAAGGCAACAAAGACGAGTGCAAAGATGAGAACAAAGAGTATTTTGGACTGACAGCTTCATGATTGCTTGTCAGATAGAGTATAGAGAAATACATTACTGGTCTTCCAATGTCCTTTCATCATTTTGACATGTGAAACCACTTTGGTGACAGATGTAAGGCAGAAATATTCTGCCTGAGGCGTTATCTGTTGGATCAACCCAACAACCACCATGGGAACTATGGTTTAAGCACCTTTTTTTGATTATATAATTTTTATTAGAAGCAACATTTTTGTTGCAGCTGTTTTTATAGTGAGTTAACTTCAGTTTCATTTTAGAATTTTCATCCTATTTGTCCAAGATCAAGGAGGTTTGCAGTTGCATGTTGTGTATTTTATGCCTAATGAAGTGTTATTTTAAATGTTCAAAGATTTTTTTTCACTGTATTTTGTTATATTGAAATTCTGTTGAGACAATAAGGGAAATTAATATTTTCTGAGCACTACACAGATTGATTGTATAAACCGTAGTAGATAATTACTATATTAATTACAATTGTGCAGTCATACACAAAAAAATAAAAATAAAAATACTGAAAATGTGTGTTTTGAGAAAGGTCATCAGTGATAATGATGAGGATGAAAGGCAGAGATAGTTTAGGCGGTGTCGCCTGGTAGAGCAGATTACCTCATAGGACGTTATCCTGGGTTTATTTTTAGCTCTTTTTTGTCAATGAAGACAGCTTTTAGCAGTTGGCGGTTTTGTTACAACATTCTGTTTTAAGGAAAACAGAAAGATAACTTTTGTTAAGGCTCTGTAGGAGATCTGGGGTGTTTTTTTCCCCACTCATCTATTCACTTCGTATTGGACACTAACAAAGTCACACTGAGCTCAATTATTCACCGTACATCTCTGAAATGCACCACACGTACAGGCCTGTGTTCATTTGTGCTGAATCAAATTAAAAATATTCTCTATTTCAGCTGTATATTCCAACAAAGCATATTTATATGTACCCATTATTTTTTCAATGCCATTTCCCATGCATCCCCACAGATGTCGGCTTTTAAAATTAGCTTTATCTGTTTTATTTTTGGGGTAGCTGCATGGTTTGTAATTTGGGGCCTCTATGTGTGGAGTTTGCCTGTTCTTCCTGTGTATCTTTGGGTTCTATTCATCGTCCAAACAACATGCATGCTTGATCAATTAAAGGCTAAACTGACCTTACGAGTGAGTGTAAGAGTGGATTTTTGTGTGTGGGGCACTGTGATGGACTATAGGGGTGACCCTATCAGTCCAGGCATCAGTAGTGTCAGAATTAAGGTGAACATCGTCTTCTTATTAATAGCGCAATAAGATCGACACTTTTGTTGCAGCGGGTTTCCTTTCGTATGGCCATATTACTCGAATTTCCTCTCTGCTGCCTCATCAGGCATACTTCCACTTCTCCCCCCCTGTCACAAAACAAAGTGCATAAACTAAGCATAACAAAAGGATTTGACCGAACATTAAATCACATCTGTGAAAACAACGCACATAACTAGCGTTGAATTAACTAGCAGCTGTGTACATACACCGGAATGGAGAAAACAGTTGGTGACATAAAGCATGCTGGGTAATATAACAGGGCAAGACCCTTATAGTTTGAATAATTCCCACCTGGCTTCATTGATATGAGGGCAAAGAGAAAATCCAATGAACAGCGGCTTATTAGTCTTTTTGTTCTTTGATTTGGTAATTCTCTACATTCTTTTTTGTTGTTTACAGTTTGGTTTTGTGCGGCATCCCGTTGCTAACTTTAATTTCAACCTTAGGAGGAAAAAAAAAAGTGTGATTAACAAGCAACAGGCCTCTCAGAAGTGCAACCGTGGGTAGAACATGCAAACTCAACAGGATGGCCCCCTTTCTGCTGCGAGACGTCTTTGCTAATGGGATTCCGCTGTATCCCTGCACGACGACAATAAAGGCTTCTTCTACCTCTGCGCGCTCCGTGAATGTTATTGCAGTGGTTTTGAAAAAGGTTTGAAGCTGGTCCTAGTTTCTTCGCTTTCTGAGCCAGGGAAGATTGGGCCTTTCATAAGCGACTGCTCTGCTCATTAATCTTTGGTATGGATGAAAAGCATCGAAAAAAATGGCCTCATGGGCAAAGATAACAACCCCAGCAGCTTAGTATTAAACTCATAGGAGAGGAAATATTTCAGTTATAGCATGAAGAAGGTAAGTAACGAACAGTGAGCTTTGGCTGTTCCACATGGGATTTTGCCTGATTTTGAAGTTAAAATGCTTCTGTGATGCTATGGGCAATGTCGTATTCACTTTGTAAACTGTTGCTCTCTCTGCAGTTGTTTGAGATCACGGTGCCGATCACCCAAGGCACCAAACCCGTCACCATCAGCGTGGCCAACCACACCCAGTGCAGCTGTCTCTCCAAGCTAGACATCTACAAACAAGTTCATAGCATCATTAGAAGAGCTCTGCCTGAGTAAGTGCTATGCTACTTTGATACACACGAAGCATTGTCACGATTTCAGGTGTTCAACAGACTTGCATACAAATCCTGGAGATCTTTCTAAATCTTAGCTGTAACTTCGGCTTGTTAACTTTGATGGTTTATACCAATTTGAACCCATCATTAAATCATCTTTGACCTGATCTTGAACAGTTATGCTGTGCTAAGTTGCTTCTTAGTTCCTCTGTCTCAGGTTAGGACAGAAACATCTTTTTAATGTGTCATCAGAGGTTAAATGCATGTTATGTTTAAAGTTTTTGTTACTATGTTAACTGCCTACAAAGTCTGTACTCTAAGGGGGTGTTATATATATATTTAACTAAATATGTTTCACATTTTAACTTGATCAACTGCACAGCCTCATGACGTGTGTGTGTGTGTGTGTGTGTGTTCCTGTGTGTTCCTGTGTGTGTGTGTACCTACACAGGGCAGCTTGTGATTTATGACCAACGAACAGTCAGAATCCCTCGAGGAAGTGGCTCACGATGTGTTTTTTGGCTTCTGTCCTCTGAAAATAGAACAATACCTGCGTCTAATTGTGTCCAAAAACAGAGCAGAACAGCTCAGGAATTTTGTTAAAAAAAATAAATGTGTGGATCTATTGTAAATGAGATTAATCCTATGTGTGTATGCAATGTGTGTTTGGGTGACCCTCTTTATTGGACGTCTTCCTGGTTGAAAGTAATTGATTTTAACTTAGGTAAGATAATTCAAACAAGTTCACGTCATTCCAACAATTTAAGGCAGTCTCTACTTCTTATTTGAAAAAGGGGATTAGATTTAGTTTGAGATTAATAGTACGCTGGTTATTATTTATCACAGGAAATCTATCATCGTAATGTTATGGGCTTATTTCTTTGCAAATGGCTGATCCACAGGACTACAAGAACTATTAAATCTTTGTCTTTGACATATGGTAGAATGGCAGTTGCAGCAATGCATTATGCAGAACAAATATGTTTCAATCTGTAACTCCTCACATAACCAGCGACAGGTAAAATATGTAAACACTTTACAGACAAACGAGTAAAAGAATTAGCCAATGACTGATTTCCTTTGGCACAAAGGACAAATATAACACCGCCTGATCAGCTATTAATTAACTGATATGATTCAATAATGAATTTAGGAAGAGTTGTACTAACTGTCACATATGAATATATATGTAAAATACGAATGATCAACAGCACTATGAGGTAATGTTTAATCTCATTCTTAGTGCTATGTTTATTTCATTATTGTAATCTATCAGTTTTATTCAAATGGCATCAAGACCTAAATTCTATTAAGATCACACATATAACGTCATGGTGACTCATGATGTATACGTAGAGACTTTTTTGTAATTTCTTAATATTTGAACTTAGACTATGCTTAAAGAAATAGAATAAAAGGTGGATGTTGGACCCCATTCGAACCAGAATGTTAATGTATGTAAGTTTTAGATTTAAACTTCAAATGAACTTTGATGCAGGCTTATTTTTTTACTTTCAATACATATCGTTACGTCATTTTTCAGCTTATGCAATTACAGCACTTTATCATGGTCTGCATGGTGGCGTGCACGCTGACATCTCAAAACATCTGTACACTAGAGCAAAGGGCACGGTACAAATAGAAATTTTTACACCTACAAATCCTTCAGCTTGTAAGGGCTAAAACATATGCACACGTATGTTTCGCATTAGGTGAAAGAACCCCTCCCCCCGTTCGTCAACCCCTCCGTTAACGCTCCCTCTTCTCTTTTCCCTAACTCTGTATGTTTCTGCCACTGCAGCTCTAATTGAAACCACACTGTGTCTCTTTTTATCGCCAGACTCTTTCACAACTTCAAACAATTTGTCTGTCTGCAAACACATTGCCTGCCGACCGTCTCTAGGCTCAAGTCAACAGTTCCCTACGTGTAGCCACGCAAAGTATTCTCACTTTTTTTGTGGCTCGTTTAATTGACCGCGTATGCTTTTATGTTCTGTGTGTAATGAATTTTTTCAAGAAGTTTATTTTGGTTGTCAGTTGTTTTTTTTCCTATTCAAACAAGGTATCGATTTCTGTTTTGAATTCAGCAACAGGTTTGAGTTTGTTTCCAATTACATGGAGTGTAACTTAAACTGAGCTGATAACTGACAGCTCCGCCTACTTTTAGAAACTCTAGGAACCACAAGAAGAGTAGATGTGCAGTCTTAGAACAAAGAGCCCTGCTGGGAAAATATTTAATTACGAGCCTTCTAAAATATGATGGAGCTTGGTCATCAAGAGCTTCATGTGTGAGGAACATAACATTAAATAGCGAGTCAATGAGGAGAATCTAAAAGAGTTGAAATATGATTTCTCCTTCTCCATCACTTTGGCACGTTAAGTCCCTAATTTTGGAGTATGCAAAGCTGAAAGAAGACAGTCCTAGAAACTTCTTTAATATACGAGTCAAATTTAAATGATTCTTGTCAAAAGTAGCTCCAGGTGAAGAAGACCAATCACCTCAAGTCAAGATCTTAGTACATATTTATATCTAGACATTTTCTCCTTGAGCTTGCTTCAGTTTTCAGTCATTCGGTGGTGTGAGTCAAAATGGAGGTAATGGTCGGTGTGTTTGGGTTTCCTGTAGACTCCTATGTTGAGTTGTCCAGTACCTCTATTTTGACTCACACCATCTACTGGAACACAAACTAGGCATCATCAGAACCCTCCAGACACTAGCAGAAACCATTCCCACGCACCAACAGAGGGAAGATGAGAGAACAGGGACATATCAGGACAGCCCTGAAGACCTGTTGTTATCCCAGATGTTGCTGGGGTCTCTGAAAAACTCAGAAGGATTTTCAACCATCATCGGATCCCTGTGCACTTCAAACCCGGCATCACCCTGAGACAAAACAGGTTAACCTCAAAGACTAGACACCCAGAAACAAGACAGACAAGTGTAGATTAAAGGACACTAATTTGAGGACAACACTGTCCACGATTTGGCCAAGGAAGACAGATGGTTTGATAGAGGGGTTAAGGAAGCCATCTATGTCAACCTGGAAAAACCATCACTCAACAGAGGAGGTGTTAGACAGAACCTACACCTACTTACAGAGCACTTTTAGGAATAATACCCAGATGATTCACCTCCCACCTGTCCTCACCTGACTCACACTTCAAAGAGGCAAGTGACCACTCTGGTAGTTAACGACCCATCAGAACCCCCTAAGGACCATTAACACCCCCCAGGTGACCTCTATGGCCTCCCCAGTACGAAGGACCGGAGCCACCTTTTGTTTTTTTCCCCTAATTCTGCTCCCCACCATCAGTTAGAGCTGAAGAAGCTTCTTGGATGAGAGGCAAAATGTGTCCTGGAAAACTTCACGTCCAGTTGCCTTGAACTGAACTGTAGTCCGGTAGTTATTTACAAGACCAAACAAAACACTAGTCCCCTTAGCCCTTAAAGAGCTATTTAAGAAGAGCATGCTCTTTTATTTTGACCTGAGGTTCTAAAAGCTACATTTCCAGTGTCGTATTTAACAGACATCTCCCAACATGATTTCAATGACTTCCATAGAACTGAGTTATGCTACCACCAGTCACACAGGTTCTCTCTGGGCACTTTGGCTTCCTACCACTGATCCAAAAACATGTATGATAGATTGAGTGGTGATTCTAAATTGCGTGTATGAGTGAATGCAAGTGGGCAGTTGTTTGTCTCTGAGTAGTGCACCCCGAGTCTCTCTAAATGATGGTTATCATGATCCTACTAAGAAAAAGGTGTTTGGCAAATACATGTATGGGTGGATGGTTCTGTCCTTCTACACGGTGTCTTCGAAGCATGTATGTTGAGTGATGTAAGCAGTATTTTAAAGAGATGCAGTAGTGGGTTTTGTCTGCTTTTACATTTAATTAACAGTATTTAGCTGTAGGTTATGTTCTTCCATTGAAATGAGAGGCTTCTATGAGACAAAGGACTGGTCAGCCCTAATATTTTTTAATCATTACTATTAGAAAAAGAACCTATCGTTTTAGTAGGGGTCATCTGATGGGTCCAGTTGGTCAACTCCTTTCCTGTTCAGTCTAAAACGACTTTTCTACATAGGGGCAACTAGTTAATCAACACACTTTCATTGCTTTCATTTATAAATGTCTTATCTACTGGCTTTATTTTTTGTTCCATGGACGTGTGCCACAGAACAACACAGAAAGCGTGGACCTACATTCCTACACAATAGCTATTCACTATCAATTTGATTTTAAAAAATCCTTTGGAAGAGATAACCACAGCTGCTTTTCTCTCTTAGTGCCTTTGAAGATATGTCTTAAAAGTGGTCCCGACCCCAATAAAAAAGATGACACTAAAGAGACACGAAAGAATGAAAAATTATTAAAGATGGAAAGGAGAAAAGAAAACAGGAACCAAAGAAAAACTAAAGAAAATAAATATGAAGATCCTCCTGGCTTAACATAGCAAACAAGTGTGCTGATAGAACCACTGAAAAAACAGTAACTCCTTTCAACCTATCAGAAGTTAACTTAAGAGATCAGTCTTTGACGGGGATATTTATTTGCCTACATCTGGTTCTTTCCAGTTTCTTGATTAACTGGAGGGATCTAAACCATTTTTTCTCTGTTTACCATATTGTATTATTATTAGATTATATGTTATTAAACTTTTACAATAACTGTAAAAAAAGTCATCCTGTCTCCAGTATATTTATCCTTTTTGTATTGAATTGAGACACAGTGAGAACAATGTTAACATTTAACACTTTTGTTACCGCAAGCATACCACAAAGATCAAGTTCAACAGCTACTTCCACTCAATTTTCGGCAGGATGTGGCTTTGTTGAGATGTGTTCCACAGATTTGTGCTCCCATGCATATTCAAATGCATACACAAATTAAAGTTGCACCCACTAAAGCACAATTGTGATTTTTGGAGTATGTGCACTCACCGAATGAAAACCTTAGATCTTACTTTGCACAAACAGCAAATCAGCCTCACAAACGATCACAAAAGCTCATCCATAGCTGGTAGTTCATTCACCAGTGTGCGCGTTTCCCTTATCTGCGATTCAGCTCCAAACTGTTGATTGATTGCATCTTGAAACACAGAGCCACAGATAAGAATGTTGAAGTACCTAGCTCTCATTTGACGAAGGTAAACACTGATATCGCCCAGATAAATAAGAATAATCAGTATGAATAACATCTCCTCTTTAAGACATTTCTGTAAATGCTAGATTAAAAACAAATTGGGAAACAACAGCCCCAACTTCTACATTTAATGATGTTTAACAAAAACTAACTAACTAAACAATATAAATGCTGATCGAGATGAACAGCTAAAATTTTAATCAAATCATCTCTTAAGTCTGATACTCATCTTTGTGCTTATTTTTGCTTTTTAGATGGTTGACAGGTTGTCAGGCGCACGAAAAAGAAAAGCAGAGAAAAAATATGTGCATTTTTGTAGCGTCATTGCCAATCCCGTAAAACAAAAACAGACGGGCTTTAATGGGACTCGTGTTGAACACATTAAATCAAATTTGAACAGAAACTACACTTTCTGCTTCAGCGTGCACCACGTTGTCAGAAAAAGATTCATCTTAGGATTGTAAACCAAAATGATGTCGTGCTTATGTTTGTTTATGGCCCAGTGGTACAATTGGTTAAAATATCACATTAAAGGCTCAAAGATGTACAATTACTGAAGTTCCTTCTCACTTTACCACTGACATGGCAGATAGTGCTAAAGCCCTGGCTTTTCTGCTTCACGACTACTTAACAAATTGTTCTCCAAATTATTAGCAGTCATTGTTTACTCTAAAAGTACATGGTTAGAGTATGGAACCAATATATTTCCACTCCATAATGCAATGCTACACTAAAGAAAACAGCTGCTAAACCAAAAACAGTAGTCACCCAATTATTTCCAGATATTGTGAAACCACTACATCCCCCCCCCCCCACACACACACACACAGGGACGAATGTGCGCACAACTTATTTTGCTGTGAGAGTCGGATCATATTGATGGTGGAAAACATGAAGATCTGTTGCTAGATCAGAGCACCTAAACTAAAAAACTTAACAACTGAATGAGCCAAACTGAAATAAATCAAATTCTCACCTGTACATGCAGCAGGCACTTTAAAAACATTAATATCCCTCTCTTTTAAAAAAAATATTTTGTAAAGCTGGTTTTGCCCACAAGAGGCTAAGAAAACCACTACATTTTTTAACTGATACGTTCAGCATCACAGATTTTATCATGAAAAGATCATTTCTCCTGCAAATAGGATTTTAATGGAACCTTAATGTTGAATCACAGATGGTTATCAATGTTTTAATCAAAAAGCCATTCTGATATGATATTTTGTGTCCCCCTTCTGAAGGTGTCCAATAGCTAACAGGACATGTCCGCCCGGGCAGACCTGGAGTGTCAGGCATTGTCGATGTGTCAGTGCGGCTGCAGGTGTGCAACACAACCCCCTTCCTCCATCACGGCCTCCTCCCAGGCTCTTCCAGCAACACCACGGTGAGTCTTCACACATATATCAGACGGGTTACTTTCTTTATTTTTTATACCTGTTTATAGAACATTTGAAGGAATCTATATTTGGTCATTTTTTCCGAAATACTCTTAAAGAAAAAGTAAGGAAGAAGGACAATTGCAGCTGAAGATAGACAAATGAATAAACACGACAAGGGGTAAAAAGGGGGAAAAACAAACAACAAAACAAAAAAAGATAGACAAATGAAAGGACCAATTGGGTTCAAATCCTCAACCCCAGACAACATGAGAATGGGTATCGGAACAATTTGGAACAATGCGTTTCTTTAATTAGTTCACGTTTTAAACATTTAGAAGTACCCAAAAATCATATTAACCTTTAAAAGTCTTAAACAAAAAAAAAAACTAAATGAAAAATATTTTTCCGTAACAATAATAATAATGTTTTTCAAACACATGCTCCATATTTTTGTCAAGTTTTGGGCCGTGAGAACCTGCCAGGACAATCTTCACACACACACTCCATCAATGGGTTTCTAATGGCAGAGCAGCAAATGGATACAGCATGTTAGCAAAAAAAAAGAGTTTTAATCAACCAGCAGTTGATAACTCCATTAGCTTTTTAGAATTTTTTATCTGGTCCTACCACAAAATACGGTTACCACTTGGAAGTGTTTTCACAACCATCATAAACTGACTTGCGAATGTGCAAATGTGTTGTCGAGATTTTAAAAAAACTGCCAACATATTCTTGGAATTTTGGGAGGATGTCCTTATGATTGTATAAACTGTACAGAGTAAGCATTGCAATGTGTTTTTGTTTAGTTTTTGTTCAGATATGTGATGAAGCCCCCGTGCTATCCGTACATCTGTCTATAAACTGACACTTCCTTTAATTAGATTTGTAAATGCACACCAGGAACTTTTTGACATATTTAGACCAACAAAATAGAAGAGATACAGATACATGTTTTTAACTGCTTTTTCTGCAATCGCTGTATTTTAGAATGACATTAGTCCCGATTGTTAGGTAAATTTTCCCTAAGAATGCATTTGGAAGGAAATGTTGAAATCAAACAGTCAAATTTGCAATTGCTTCATGTATCTTATTCTTTCTGGCTAAGTCCTTGAACTTTCCACCTACCTCAGCTGCTTTACAGGGTAAATGGCATTGAATTTGTACATCAGAGAAAGTAAGACAATAGTTTTAGACATGCACAGGTTCCAAACTGGAATGAATTAGATTGCAAACATTTGCAAACGTTTATCATCCATCCATTTTCTCTCATTTGGTGGTTCCGGCAACCAGTAATACCTCTCCCCAGCAACACCACTAACGCCTCCTGGTGATGGCATCCTACCCAGTGGCTCCATTCAGAGTTCCCTCCAGGTGGCCATGCTCCACCCTTTTGAGGGACACCAGTTCAGCTGCTTACATCTGTGACCTCATTCTTTTGATCCCTACCCAGATTTTGCGGTAATACCATTGTCACTTTGGCCATTTGAGCAAAGATTGACCGGTAATGCGACAACCCTCGCGTTCTTGCCCAGCTTTCTCTTTTCCATTACGGATTGGAGCGACACTTTCATTACTGCTGACAAAGCCCCAACCTGGTCATCTATCTCTCACTCCAACCTGCCATCGCTCGTAAACAAGACATCCATATTGTTTAGTGTTGTCACGATACTAAAATTTTCAACTCAATACCGATACTCAGGAAAATACTCGATACTCAATACCATTTTCGATACCACAAGGATAAAAACAAAGACCCCCAAAATTTAACTGAATTTTGACAGGTTAGTGTGTTTCATTTCAAACTGACCTGTTACTGATGTTATCGTGACTGGTGGCTCGCATTAATGACCCTAACCCTAACCCTAACCCTGACCCTGACCCTAACCCTCCACCCTTCATAATTGTGAGAAATAAATATTTTTTGGTTAAACTTGTTTGGACTTATTGTAAAAACCTATTTAACATCCACTATTTTAACATAATATTATGGATAGAGTTTAATTAAGTGTTTGAAAGATTAATTTAACTATTTTTAAATTAATGTCTATATTGCCATGAGACATTACGATTTTCTTGCCTGGAATCTTCCTGTTGGTGACGTAATCAAAATGGCCGACTTGGATGTGGGCGGAGTTGGATATTTACTTGACTAATGGTAGCATGTTATTATTAGCCATTATCTGCAGCTTGAGGGTCAGCATCGCGCGCGCGGAAGGGTTGGGGGTGGTAACGATACTTTTAAGTATCGTATCCGGATAAAACATTTTGAGTATCGATACTTTTGACGACCCTAATATTGTGCTCCTTCCACTGCTCTTACTAGGCAGTTCCAGAAGGCACTGGTGGCATCAGTGGGTCCTCTGGTCACTACTCTGACAGCTACTGACCTCAGGCCACAGCTCTTGGAATCGGAATTTGCAATGGAGGTCCTGAACATGGCAATTTTAGATCCCATGTACCTGGAATATAAGAAAAATGACTTGTGGGTGTAAGTTGAAGACCTTGCGCACAGAGGCCTCTGCCTCCTCAGGCTTTTCGTTCACCCTCACTGACATCGCCATTTGGTAATCCCAGAAATATGCTTACAAGATCCATCTGGCAATCTTTCCCTCAAACAGATCAGCTGACAGCTTTGTTTCTTTTTTCATCCGATCGCCCAAGTCATCTGGCGTTAGATCTGATGAGATGACTACAAATGGGATTTGGGACCTTTGGCCTAAGGTAGCCTAAGGTTAGCAGGTATCCTCAGGCTTTCTTACTTACTGATTTACTCTTAAAATGAGCATTCAGTGACGAGCATTGAAGTTAGAAGATGTGAGAGAGATTCAACTCTACCATCACAACTACATATAGTCTTCATTGCAAGCACGTAAATCCTGTTTCGCACATCACGTTAGAGGAGTCATGCATACATTTTTGCACATCTGAAAATGTGAGCAAATGTTTTACTTTCGTTCATTTATTTTTATTTATTTTCATTATTGTGGCACTTTGGGTTGCGGCTACACATTAGTTTAGAGCCGCAAATTGACTGCCATTTTTTAAATCAAATGAGAAATGTTGGGAAATTCCAATGATAAAGAATTACGCTAGTCCAACTTTAATCAATATAAGATTTAAAAAATGCATGCTGTAGTTTTTCTGCATCACTTTGAGACAGGATGTCCTTAATTTTGGCAATATTGGTGAATGAAGATTGGTCCTAAAAACACGTTTTATGTGCGAGTCAATGACAGATTCTTTTAAAAAGTAGCTCCAAGGTTCCTCACTTTTGATGTAGAGGCCAAATAAATGCCATTTAGAGAAGCCATATACCTAGAAGGTTTTTTCCTGAGGTTCTCTGTTCCAAAGATGTCTTTGGTTTTGCCTGAATTTAGAAACGGAACATTCAGTCATCCATGTGTTTTTGTCTTTCAAACAAGCTATACGATTAAGATTCTGTGTCTTTTGGTTTTATAGATAGGTTTTACTGAGTATCATCAACAGTACAATATTGTGACGTGAAGCAGTTAATCCTGTCCAAATTCCATCACCAACACTCTGCACTGGTTTGCTTCCCGTTGAACATAGAATCTGTTGGGTCCGGATCCTGTCTCCTAAGCAGTTTGGTCTAAGCAGTTCAAGTCCAGCTGCTTCCACCCTCTGTCCGTCCACCAAACCCAGAAACTACCTCACGGGTCCGATGCCGCGCTGTCAACGCGGTTATTCCCGTCTGGACCAAAATAGTTTCACATTCCCCCGAAGTCAATTTACAACTGAGCCTAAATCTAAAAATCACCTGGCTCTGAGAAACTATAGCAAACAATTTGAAAAAGTCTAATGCTTCCTACCATATCTGAACCAGGAGTCTTCGGAAAACAGTTTTTACACATTGTTTACCATAGAAATTGAAAGATGGGACGATGGAAAGGTGCATTTTGTACTTTTTACAAATACATCGTGAATTCTAGCGTGTTTCCAGACAAGTGACTGCTATCCTCAAAAAGGATCCTCAGCATATATTCCAGAGTAAAGACAGAGCAGATATAAAGTTTTTTGTATAGTTTGCCATTGTTCTAATGCACTTTCATACACACCACTTTTATGCAACCATGTAAGTTTTTTTCAGAAACATCTTGGTTTGGCAACATTATTTTTTAATTAAGTGTCAATCATTCTTTAAGTCTGCAGGAGTTTGTGACCATGGCCGCAAGTTTTGTATTACCCTGAGTTTTCCTGTAGAAACAATCTTGCACATGTTTAGAGGGACAGTAAAAAGACCTAATGAAAACTGTAGAGCTGTTATATTTTACATGGACGGTCTCAACCACACCTTTCAGGCTCCGGGCTTAAAAAGAAGTGAAAATAAAATAGATGTGACCAAGTGTAAAATAGAGTGTAAAGAGACTTAATTAGTAGTAAAATATTTGTATGTTCATTTGCAGAAATATAAAAGCATCATTGTTCGTTGTTCTAAAATCTTAAATAAACATAATATGTGGCAAAACAGTTCATTGATGGGCTGTATTTAAAACAGGACAACCATACACTTGGCTGACTTGTAGTGCAAATAGCAATAATAAATATGCAGCTTGGGAAACACAAATAAAATCAATATGGCAGGGCCGAACAAAGCCCAAATAAAAACCAAACATAACATGCAAAGGTGCCCCCCAAGTCACTCCAATTTGACACAGTCCAAAAAGTCTATACAGGCCCAAACAACTAATGTAAAGCCTAAACTTTAAAAAAACAGTGGATGGCGGCTCAGCAGCATCCAAATCATCACTAAAAGATACAAGCATTCCACATTCAGTATGATGATCATCCTATGATTAAAATTACCATCTTAAGTATTTAAAAGTTACCTTTATTAACATTCAACAAAAGAACTCTCCTAGTTCTAGAGGCCAGCAGGTGATAAGACCTCTCATCAAGTAGGACTGATGACTGGTACTATTGCTTGGACCTAAAAGGATGTGGTCATTATTGGCTGCACCGCTTTTGTGACAAACATAGTGTATCTATTTACCTTCTTGTCTGTACACCAACCCATATTTGGCTTAACAGCTGGAGTGTAATGGCTGCCAGTTGCCCTCTGCACCCATGTGGAGTGAAAGGCCCAGATTTGCCTGAGAAGCATCCCGCTGCATCCTGCGGGAAGGCGGGGCTTGACGTCAAGCCCCGCCCACATCAGCCCCCGCCCACGTCAAGCCCCGCCCACGTCGGGGACAGACATATTGGAAATGCTGACGTAACAGGGGGGGAATTCGCGCCTGAATTCCTAGACTACTTCCGACTGAATACTTTCTCCTTACATCGTAAAAATACGTTACGTTAATGCGGTGGTGTGTTGTCAATTTAGTATCGAAAAAATAGTTTTTTTTATCGTTAAAAAATATATAGGTTCAACCGTAACTGTGAAATAGTTCCGGTCATGAGGCGGAAGTACAATTCATCAGTTCCAGTCATGAGGCGGAGGTACAATTTAGCATAGAAAAAAATGTTTTTTTATCTTTAAAAAAATATATATTTATACATTGGTTGCGGTAGTGTGTTGTCAATTTAGTATCGAAAAAAAAGTTTTTTTTATCGTTAAAAAAATATATAGGTTGTGTCCCTGATGTGGGCGGGACTTGATGTAGGCGGGGCTTGAGAATTCCCCCCTGTTACGTCAGCATTTCCAATATGTCTGTCCCTGACGTGGGCGGGGCTTGATGTGGGCGGGGCTTGACGTCATTCCCCGCCTTCCCGCAGGATGCAGCGGGATGTACTTGATTTGCCTCCCTCTGGCTTTTAAAATCTAAGCTCCGCCCCCCAACTTCCTACTTCCTGGTTCATCCTATCACATAGACATTGTACTGTATATCTTCTCTTGATTGATAAAAATTGCTGAGGTTTTTTTTCCCCTTCTTTTTGTCATCTAATCTACAGACATATTCTCATCGGACGTGTGTGGCCCGGATAAGGAGCTGGATTTGGAAAGCTGTCAGTGCACGTGTCGCGGCAGGGGCCAAAATCACGACTGCGGCCCCAACCGGCATCTGGACCGGAACACCTGCCAGTGCGTGTGCAGCGCGCTTCCCGCTCCGTCCTGCCCCCCGAACCACGTCTTCAACAAGGACACGTGTCGGTGCGCGTGCGTCAGGACCTGCCCGAGACACCAGCCCCTCAATAAGACAAAATGCTCCTGCGAATGCAACGAGTCGCCCAACAAGTGCTTCCTAAAAGGAAAAAGGTTTCACCAAGCCACATGCAGGTAAGCAGTGATGCAAGGCTTAACCCTTTAAAGCCTGATCCAAGAAAAATAGGAAGAATATTGGATTTTTTTTTTAGTCTGAAGTTTTTTTTCAGCCCCTCAACAACATATGAAGAAAACAAATGCTTGGCACAGACGTTTGTCAATTCTATGGCATTTTTTGTTCGATTGATATGTCTTAAAACTATTGAGTCAATAAACTAGTGAATCAGCTTTGATCCAAGAAAAATAGGAAAAATATTGGATTTTCTTTTAGTCTGAGGTCTTTCTTTGGCCCCTGAACAACATATGAAGAAAAAAAACAGAAATTATTCTGATCAAATTCGCGTGCAATAAGTCAAAAATATATTTTGGTGTAGTCTTCTACTGGCTGTTATCAGGTATATCTGAATGTGTACAACAGGGGTTTGAGCAAAGCTTTTACCACTGAATGTTTCAAAAAAGTCTCAGATCCAAAAGACTTCAGAAACCGTATAATACCAAATATGATACATTCGGCATTATAGGGTTAAGATATCATTTGGATTTTTGCTGCACTAGTAAAGAAAAAGAGCATGTGGCTGTCTTAAAAAGAGCTGTAGTATGACGTTTGTTTGTTTGTGTACATCATTTCCTAGTCCCCACATCCCTGCCCTAGTCTGGCCATTCATTTATCTATCTATACATCGATCATACTTTCGTATATCGATCATTCTCCAGGCCAAACCTTTGCAAGCCCTTCCTGCCCAACCATCCACTTGTCCATCCACCAGTTTTGGTGGACTTCCCACCATCACAGGCCTATTGAAATATGCAAAGCAACGCCAGCTGTTCTTGTTCTGATCTGTCATAATTTACGACCATTTTGTTTAATAAATGATCTTGCTGCCAACAAATAGCTCACGATGATCTGATTACCGGGAGACAATCCACAGCTAAAGCCTTCAGTGATTACGTCATCCTGAAGAAGTGAACAGAAACACACATGCATTTCCACCCTTAGGTTGGTGGTTATTTAAAGGAAAGCAAAGCTGGTCTGGCAGTAGGCGCACACTGCGGTGAACCTGGTGTGTAATGGTAAACCTCCATGTGCTAATGACTTCTCATAGCTGTCACTTAACCATTTCCTCTCTCCACAAAGGAGGAAACACACACCTATACACATACCCATTCATCCTGCCCAGTCTCAACCTCTCATGACCTCGTTTGAGGGTGATTTATGAGTAGAACGTCGCAACGTTTGGGGATCTGGCAATCATGTGTATGCAAACTATAAGCCTGTGTGTTTTAGACAGGCCATTTTCTCATATAGACGCCTCTTTGTACTTTGTTTTTTTGGGTTCATAGGTCTATTTAAGTAACCAGAACTAAATATTCTGTCATATACCATGTGACACCCTGTGTAGAGCCTCTGTTTGTCATAGTGTTGATGATTTTTAGATCTGATCTCACATGATTATTCCAGACAAACTCTAAAATTTAAACATGTCAAGTTGACTTGACGTGTTATTGTAAAATTGGAGTGCAAAATGACTATTTCTGGATTGTTAATTGTATTCTTTTTTATTTTTGTTACTGTTGTTAGGTGTTAAAAGCTACAGTTTCAGTTTCTTGCTGTGATTAAAGGTCTGGTGGAGAGGTATAGGGTTTAAGATAGATAGTATTTCTTTAAGAGTTTTTGTTGCTATGAAACACATCCTGGTGGTAAGCTTTAACTCTTGGAACCCAAAAGAAAAAGTTGGAAATATGTGTCCTTGTAAGGCTAAAGTGTTGTGTGCTAGGGTTAGGGTTAACCCTAACCCTAATACCTGTGGAAGTTATTAAAACATTTTTTGTTAACTTTTTAATTATAGCCAAGAGCAATCGAATATTGCTTGATTAGCAACTTGATTATTCACAAATTGATGGAAATATCCGTGAACTCAATGTATTTGAAAAGTGCATAAGCGCACAGATCGATTTATTTTTACTGCACAATTTTTTTTTTTTGCAACAGAAAGTAGGATTGGAACAAAAATCTACAATAAATTCAAAACGTGCTACAATTTTTACAGTAGATAGTTTTGACTTGCATTAATATTGCATATAAGGCAGTCAAAAACTGAAGAGAAAATTTAACATTGCCACATCTACCCTTTACTATTTCTGCTCAGGATATACACTTTTTTTCTCAATTATGTTTCCATAGTGCAGGGTGTTTAAGAACCTAAGGAATTCTAAAGCCAACCCCATCCCCAACATTTGAATCATACTTTATGAATATGCATTTATTACGCACTAGTATCTGACTAGAAACTAGCCTGCTAACTGTTCAACCTTCAACTTGGCTCACATCAGTGGATTTGTGAGCATCATTCAGGGCTTACTTTGGTTAAAGCCTAACCTTATTTTAAACATGAACTAAATAAAAGAGACAATTGTGGATTTTAAGGAGAACCAGAAATTAAAACAAACACTATTCCTATCCTAGGAAAGCAGGTGTTAGTGGTTTAAGTTTAGAAACATTTAAGAACTTATCTGAACAACAGCAACTATTTTGTTGTATTAATTTGATAGAATAAGCTGGGGAGAGTGTAGTGTGCTTTGGAGGAATCTTAAATACAAAACAACAGTACAAGAGGCCGTTTTCTAAAAAAAGAAATACAATATTTTCAAATGAATTGTCATTGAATCATTTGTGTTGATTCAAATAAATTCTGCTTTTTAATTTCAGCATATTTCAAATCTAATGCTGATTACATACTGGATAGCTTTTCTAGTGTTTGGTCAGGTCAAATCCAGTTATTTTTGTTTCTAAAAGAAAAAATAAATTAAACCAAGCTTGATTTGATGGGCAGTCCTACAAACTAAAGATATTTTAAAGACGTAGCGACGTTTTAAAAAAATATTCTAATTAGCTATCATTAGCGTTGAAGCTAAATCTACAATTTTTATTCTTTTTTTTCAGTTGCTTAAGACCTCCCTGTGAGGTCCGAAGGCGAAGATGTGACCCAGGCTTCTTCTTCAGCGAAGAGGTGTGTCGCTGCGTTCCGTCCCACTGGAGACGACTGGACTAACTCGTATTATTCTAAAAAAAAAAAAAAAAGGAAGCTTACGAACAGCCTTAACTTGTAAAAGTCATCCGACCCCTATAGACCTGCAGGTCAAGAGGATTCCCATCAGCTGTAACGGCAGCTAAGTGTGTGGACCCTGATGAGCATGGGGAAAAAAACGTAGTGAAGTGAATGCAAATGTGGAAAACTCTGGTATCTGAAGGTGAGAAATGCACTGGTTCTGCTTCGAAGACATTTAAATGGGAGAGCGAAAATATTGGAGTTCGAGATACAGGAAAGACTGAAAAAAAAAGAAAAGAATAAACACTCAACTTTTGTGATAAGATACTGTTTGAAAATATTTTTTGAAGGGGGGGTAGGGTATGTTAATGATGTCTCAGTATTCATGTCAGATATTGATTATATAATTTATTAAATATTATTTTTCAGTCTGTTGTAATTTCAGCATTTTTTATGGAAATACACTGTGATTGATATTTTTGTATCACAAAGTTTATGTGTAAAATAAAGTATACTGGATGTTTATGTTGTTTGGTTTTAGTCCAGTGATCCAGTCCATTCAGGATCACTTGCACTGTTAAATCCTAACTTTAAGGTAAAAGTTGTGAAGCCAGGATTTTCATGGACATCGATTATTCATTCACATTTGTTTCTCGACGCCGATAAAATAGTCTTAAAAAGGTGAGGTTAAAGTTGAAAATAAGAAGGACTGACCTGATTTTAAAACACCTTTGAGAGAGAACAAAATGAATATTGATAGCAATTCTCAGACGTATACAACTATTTTTTGGTTTATAGAATACATGTTAAAACGTTCTCTGGTTGCTTCCACTGGTGAATGAACGTATATTAAAGGAAAACAAGTACTGCTTCTTAAAATATCCCATGGACCAGAGGTATACGATATCATGAGAGGGAAAATTAGAAAGAAATGTATTTAAAAGCACATTCAAAAGAGCTATTTTCTTACAGTCTAATGCTTTCTACTGGGGAATTCATAGGTGTTTTGGCAAAAAAAATATTTTAAAGGTAAGTAAAGTACAGGAGTCAAAGCCAAAAAGGTTCAAATGAATGAACCCTTAAAGGGGGAACAGTGAACAGACACCGATTTGCCTAGATTTCTTCTCTAAAACAGACATAGGATGTTTGGTTTCTGAGACAAAGTGAAAAACATGACAAATACCTTCATTTGACAAATCATACCTGTACTAAACTGCAGTAGAAACGGACACAATTGTAGAGACTAAAGCAAAACTTTTAACCATGAATAAATTTATGGGCCATCAATGTAGAGCAAAATACAAGAAATCCTATCAACTTTTTTTTCCAAAGGGAAAAAAGAAAAAAAAAGGGGGAAAAAAGGAGGAAAAAAAAGGAAAAAAAGGAAAAAAAAGAGAGAAAAAAAAGGACCAACTATTTGTGTTAAAAATGTGCTGAGTTGTCCAATTTTTTTTTGTTTATTTTTTTATGTTTTTCAGTTTTCCCACTAGTTTTCGTTTGTTTTGCGATCTGTGGTGTACCTTATACTTTTAAGTTTTTAGTGTTTTCATTCATTCATTATCCTCATCTGACTCCATTTTGTAACCACCTTCCTTTGTATTCAGGCTTTCTGGTATCTTCCATTCTCTTTCAGATCCTCCCCTTAGGTGTCATCAGTTTACGCCGAGCTTCCACGTCGATGTCTCCGGCATTCTGTTTTTTTTCACCTGGCTCCGTGTCCTTAGCTGTGTGGTTTCCTTGTTCATGTTATCTTTTATCTGTGATCGTTGGTTTCAGTCGCTCTTCTTGTTTAATATTTTTCTAGTTTACTTTTGGTGATCTGTCTGGACCCTGCTTTTTATCGCCTTTGTAAATAATGATTTTCTAACAAATGTATCTGCACTTGTCCTCTTTCATGCGCTCCCTGGGACACGTGTGTGAGCAACACTATTATTTGGAAACAGAAAATTGGTCTTTTTCAGGATTTTTATGCTCGTATACCTTGAACCACAACACATTAACTTTCATAACATTTTCCTAAACTTTGGCAGACTTAAATAAAAATAGCTGGTCTGAGCTTAGTATCAAAAACTTATATAGATCAATCTAATTTTTCAGCCACCCAGGACATTGTGTGTGAATGTTTCAAGAGGGTAATTCATACTTGGGTATATTTTGGAAAATTTTCAGATTATTGGAGGAGAAATTAATCCCAATAGTACATTTTGCTTTGTTTTATTAAGATATTTCTAATGATACAATAAAGCATTTAAGCTGTGCAGGACTTAAAGTAAAGTAAAGCGGCAAATGAGAAATAATTCAAATATTGAATTATTGTACTCTTTTATGTACATGTTTTACTGAAATGAGGACGATTAAGGTTCTACAGTCTCAGTGAGTATGATGTATATGATGTATATGACATTAAACCCTTCCTCTACCATCTAAACAAACAAAAAAAAGTTTGTGTTCATCATAGTGAAGCACTTATTTGCTATAGGAGTTTGATAGTGATGAATATAGGGTCTAAAATCTATATGTATATGGCATTAAACCCTTCCTCTAACATCTAAACAAACAAAAAAAAAGGTTGTGTTCATCATAATGAAGCACTTATTTGTTATAGGAGTTTGATAGTGATGAATAAGGGTCTAAAATCTATATGTGATTTTAAAAAAAGTCTTAAATAGAGGAGGTGCAGCAGTTTCTTTGCAGTAGGATATGAGAATTAATGCAGCCGTAATCAAACCATGGAAAAGCAGTTCATTCTTTATACTGCTGAGGCCTTTCTGCCCTTATTAGACGATAAGAACACGAGAGCCAAAATATCTTTGAACCCACCACATTTTCTCAAATTATTCATCTTATACCACAGTTGTTAGGAAACATAATGCATCTAAATGAAAACCTAATATAGAGTTAAAGTTCATTTACTTGCAGGTTGTGGATACGACTACATTCTATTGCCAGAAATAAATGTACCCAATAATCTCGTTAGAAACGGCTTGTTTCACTTTTGCCTTTTTGATATATCGAGTTCCTCCGTTCATTTATTTGTTGTATACTTTTGTTACAGTCTCCAGGAAATAAAGGCGGAGCAGTTGCTGAGCCTCCAGAAACACACCCGCCGCACACACATACGCACACACACGCACACACAAATGTAAACACGGCTCACATCTCGCTATAATAAGGAAGGAAACTAAAGGAGCTACCCAGTCCCGCTGATGAGAGGATAAGATGTTGGCACTCACGGAGCGTCATTGTGTGCGTGTGAGTGCGTGCCTACACTAGCTCGGCTCTCTTTATGAGGACCTCTTTATGTGTTTGTGCGCATTCATCCCAGTAAGTGTTTGGGAGTCAAATGTGGAGAGCCAGAGAGGTGAGGATGAAGCTTAGTGGCACAGAAAGCAGTTCACACCATATATTACAGTAAAGTCCAGTGTTAACAACCCACCTCCCTTCCTGCCATTCAAACCCTTCTTGACTTATGACCTCTCTGTGTGTGTGTGTGTGTCTGTGTGTGTGTGTGTGTGTGTGTGTGTGTGTGTGTGTGTGTGTGTGTGTGCCTCAATGAGAGGGAAAATGTGACTGAAAACGATGGAGAAAAAGTGCACCAGTGTTGTATGTATTTAACCCTTTAAAGCCGTATCCAAGAAAAATAGGAAGAATATTGGATTTTTTTTAGTCTGAAGTCTTTCTTTGGCCCCTCAACAACATATGAAGAAAAAAGAAAAATAAATTATTTTGATCAAATTAGCGTGCAATAGGTCAAAAATATATTTTGGTGTAGTCTTCTACTGGCTGTTTTCAGGTATATCCGAATGTGTACAACAGGGATTTGAGCAAAGCTTTTACCATTAAGTGATGCAAAAAGTCTCAGATCCAAAAGACTTCAGAAACCGTATGGATCAAATATGATACATTTGGTATTATAGGGTTAAAGTGCATGTATGAATCTCCATAAATCTTTTAAACTATTACTAAACGGAGAAATAAACTGCATGTGATTACATTCATAATGAATCTTCCAAAAATGTATGTCACATATTTTTTTATATCAGTTATTGAAAATGTTCCAAACGTGAAATCGATATATTCCAAACATTACATTGATTCGGGATGGCTAACAGCTCTTCCTTATGGTATATTCTGTTTTAAATGGATTTTTATCCTGTCTCACTTTAACAAAAGTAATGTTGACTTGAGTTTTCTTTGCATTTTGAATGTAACGGACCATTTTGCTCAAATGTCTTCTTTAAGAATTATCTTTCTTTGCCTTTGCAGACGTACCTTTTCTTTTTTTTTTGCAGCATCTTTGTCCAAATGCTGATTTCTTTAGAATTACCAGAAGAAAAAAAGAAAAGATTTTGCATAAAGCACTCACATTTGGCCGGATTACACACCTGGACACGTTCAACACATCAGGTTTTGATCAGCTCGTGTCAGTGCATCTCCTCTAGGTCAGAAATATTCAAACCATTTACTAACTGTGAGTAATTGTGAATGAATGCAGCACAAATGAGAAACACCTGTTCCGGCGCTCAATCAAAACGCTCATAAATATGCAACAAGTTGTGCGGGCTGTTGGTTGACATTACGGACTCTTAAGGGGCACACGGCGACGGCTAGTCAAGAAAAGTTTCAATTTTTCATGTTGAACTTGTTCGTTGATAACCGCAGTCCCTTTGAAACATTTAGCCAATTGGGTTTTATTCAGTGCATCACATCGTAGTGTCGAGACAGTAGAGGTTTATTTGTGTAACTGTTAACCCTTTAAAGCCTGATCCAAAGTTAAAAAAAAAGAAAATTCCTTTTTTTGGTTTGAAGTCTCTATTTGGCCTTTTAACAAAATATGTAAAAAGAAAAAACAGAAATACATTTTTAATATTAATAATTTATTACTATGCGATAAGTCAAGATTAGTTTTTGTGTAGTCTTCTGCCCCCTGTTATCAGGTATATCTGATTGTGTACAATAGGATTTTGAGCAAAGTTTTTATCATTAAATTATGCAAAAGGTGTCAGACGCAAAACATTTCAGAAACTGTATGTATCAAATATGATACATTTGGCATTATAGGGTTAAATGCTTGTTGGTCACAATAGATTGTAATGTTTGCATAATTCAGCAGAATGAGAAGGCAATGCAATATTCCAAGTAATCGTAAGTGGCCCCTCCCACCTGTACCAGGGAACACCCCGGACAGGTCGTAATCAGAAACATTACAATGCAAAAGCCTTTAAGGTGTACCACTGTACCTGTCTTTCTTTTTCTTTTCTTTTTGGATGTCTCATTAAATCCCCTTTAGTGTTGGCCAGTGTGTGATAGCTACTTTGCAATCTAACACTAATTGTTCTGGAAGAGGAACCAATTTGCTTTCTCTTTTTCTGCCAAAAGTACTCACATTTTTTGTTTTTGTTTTCACTTAACATAAACTTGTGGCATTATAGTTTTTCTAAAAGCCTTCCAATCACAGTTTTGAGTGAAATATGAATCATTTAAGGTGTAAAAGTGCTAAGGACGTTAAAAATTGCTCCCTTTGTCAGGTTGTTGGAATTTTTCATGAATGGATTAAAGAGGTGGGTTTGAATATGGAACAATGCAATGCATTCATTTTTATTTAGATTGGGCCTTAGATTGGATACCCACTGCAATTTTACCGCTGAACACAAAATAAATATCTGTTTACTAAGCCATGGCATGATTTTAAATAGCAAATAAATTCACCCATTCCTTCTATAGTGAGCACAGTTTTTATTTATATGTATGCATTTATAAACCTGTTTGCATTTATAGTTTAGTTTCAATTTTGATTTAAGAACTAGAGGCAGTGACATATTCCAGCTACACTAACAGACTGGAAATGAGTTTTTTTTGTTCAGTATGACTTCCAGGTAAGGGTCAGCATGTTTTGTGCCTCGTTGAACGTTGTTACAGTCCGTACCTCTGACCCATGTCCAGCACCTGACCTCCCACTAACCCTGAGCATGCCAATCACACGGGACCGCTTCCAGCCAAAATACATATTTTTTTTCTGTTACATCTTTGAAGCCCACGCTGGCTGCGGCGTGTGTGTATGTAAGACAGAGACAGAAACATAGCAGCAGAGTTACTACTCCCCTCCTCTGGTTATGAAAACAGAGAAACTGCCAGCTTTGGCAGACGCTTGGTCTAGCTAATATTAAATCCTCGAAAAACACACATTATTCTATATAAGGTTGTTAGTTCGGACTTCTAAACACGGAACAGAAACAGTCAATCACATGGGACGTAAAATATTTAATGAAAACAAACTTTTATTTATGGGAGATTACCTCTCACGTCATTTGGAGAATGTTTTCAGTGGGTTCTACGCGAGTCCAGACTCAGGGAGGTCGCTGTATCAAACATGGGACATCTTGATTCACTTTAAGTGCTGCATGCTTAGTGGAGCATTATAACTTTCAGCAATGTTAGAAATAGGCACATATGCATAACAAGACAATGAAGATAGTATCTTAAAGTCTATAAAGGAAACAAGGGGAGAAAAATTATTATAATAATAATGCTCATTTGTTGAGAAAAGAAATCCTTTACCACATATGTGTTAGTGGTAAAACTAAATTTACCTTTTATTCTACAAATGCACATTTCTGGCAGCTTTAAGTTTGTGTTTTGTGTTGACTTGTGTTTATTAATCTGTTCAGAATCGGTTTGCTAAATTCAGGAAATTTCCATTTTACCTAGAAATCATTTAGGTTTTAGGCTTTGCTTTAAAACTGAAGAAGTCTATTTATGCCCTTAAGTCAAAAACTGTACATCTCTTTAAAATGTACTCACCTAAGGATTCTGAAAAAGCCTGAAATGTTGGTCACTGGGTGATAAACTATTTAGAATACAAGGGTGTGGTACTCTAATCAACTGCTAAGAAGTAAGTAGATGCTCCCTTTTTTGGTATAAAGGGACAGGTGGAGGAATCTGGCATCACTATACAAGTGGAAATATCAGGAAAACTCCCTTTTCTCTCATCATTCACAAGCATCCTCTTTTGAGAAATCCTAAACACAATAGTGCAGATGCAAAGCACATCCTGTTGGAATGAACATTTAGTTTCACATTGTTGTGAAACACCAGCCCAAAAAAATTACAAAGGTGTTTCACCCCCATGGAATATGGACTATAAAGCAAAAAAAACAATGGAGCATTATGATGAAATTCAAAGAATTCATGTGAACTAACAACCAGCGTTCCCCCTGACTGTGATTTCTGATCAGCCTTCAGAGTTCTCTAATATTTCCTGAGTGAATATTGTAGACTTAACAGTTTAAGACCCCACTGTTGCCAGCAAGGAAGCTTTATTGTAGTTTTGGAAACTCAGAAACATAATGCTGCAACGGGAAACAAAGGCTGAAACACTCAGACTTAAAATGTTTCCAGACATCCCGGTGTCACAAATCTTAAGTTTCCAAAACTGTGACTAACAGAGTTTGACTGGCTCTCCAAATTAATGAAAGCCTTCAAAGACCCGAGGAGGTTGGTGATTTATCAAAAAGCAAGGCAAACCGTTCCATGATGATCAATCATTTAAGGACAAGAGTTCAACAGCTGTACGTAAATCACACTTCTCTTTGTTTTAGCGTCTTGAGTGTTGCATAGAATTTACTTTTTGCCAAAAAAGAACGGCTAAATGGTGCCATCTTGTGGTTAAAAGAAAGTCCAATGTTGTAGTGCGGGACTCGCATATCAAGATAACTATTTTTGCTGAATTTGGTCTGCTATATTTATTATGCATAAATGGATTACTTGTGAAAATAAATGCTCCGATAATTTTAACTTCTATAAAACAGCTTTAAGTGTCTTAGGCACTGGTAAAAATGTCCATACTGAGTAACTAATGTATGCTTAAAGTCAGAAAGGCTGTGATTTGGGAGACAAGCATTACAAGTAAACATTTTATTCTAATGGCATTATGCTAAAATTATTTATTGACAATTATTTAAGACGTATTTTAAATATAGATGACTGTTTTACTAGATTATATCTTTAAGCAAAATTCAAATATTAAACTGTAACCTGACAATATTCACATGTAGATTTGCTTTTTTTTTTCAGTGGTGAAAAAAAAGTGATTTTTCACTTAATGAAAAGAGTGCTTTTCATTAAAAATCATCCAATAAGTAGCGCAGTACTTTAGCATTGTAAGGTTCAATTTTCCACTCATCTGATGTGCATACTGACGGATCTAATGGCTTACGGATTTAGACCACTGTGTAAAACATCTAACCTCATCGTTAACCTCTTCAGAAATATACTGATGGAAGTTTACACGCTATGGGAGGGCCTGACCTCCTGGGACTCTATTTGCTGTTAAGCAGCAGGTGGTATCCCGAGATGTTGTTATGTGCCAACATTTTTCCTCTCCTGACCTGCCAGGTTAATTAGCAACCGCAAACGTAGTGGTGTTTGTTTTAAGCTAAGTGCTGCGTGCGAGGGGCTTACTGGGGGCAGCTAAATACACAAAATGTTGGCCGTCACACAGGAGCTCTAAACTCGGCCTCAAATATTTTGCCAGGTTTAATCCGAGCAACATCTACTTGTGGCCCCGTTTATCTTCGATGTAGCAGAAAAAAGAGAGCCTGCAGCCCCGACAAAAAAGGTCATCCCAAATGCATCATTTCAAAAAAGGTTACTGTGTTTTGCGGAACGGTGATTTACAAATATATAAAAAGCGTTACTCAAATGGGTGGTCAGGTTAGAGTCAGACACATGTTGCTTCCTGAAACTGAAATTGGACCACCAATTGAAAGATCAGGTTGTTCTGTTTACATGTTTCTTAATAAATTGCTGTTGTGCACACTAAATAATATTGAAGCCAAAAGAAAATGCAAGTAGAACAATAACATACATATAATATTCTTTGAGTTTTGACTTATAAAGGGTAATTAGCAATTAGCATTTATATATAAATATAAATATTAATATTTATAAAATTGATTTAAATCAGCTTGAGGAAAAGATAGTTTGGTCTAATTCAAATTTCATTGTGTGATAAATGCTTGAGAAAAAAATTAATTGTGAGAATGATATATCTCCTTTTAATCAAAAGAAAATCAGAATGAGGATCAGGAGAATTAGGTAATTTGGGATTGAATGTAGATTTTACCTAACAGTATCTTTTGCATATCGAATCGTGAGGCCTTCAATCTGAATCAGGTTTTGAATTCTATGAGCATGTGTAAAAAAAAAGTAAAATAATGAACATATAAATGCTTTACTATTTATTAGGACAATGTAAGCTGTTGGGGCTAGCTTAAAAAACCACAAGGTTAACATTGAATATAGCAACAGAAAAACTACAAAAAAAGTGTCCGAGATTTAGGACTGAAGGTTTTTCCTGACAGTCGTTTCAAAGCAGTGAAGCTCCAGCCATGGATCGATCTATCCGTCTGTCTAGGATTGTGTAAAACCAGGGAAGCAAGTCATGTTTTCTTATTTCCTCAATATTCCCATCCTGGAAGTTTTTGATTGATCCAAAGTACTCTTGGAGTGGGAACTCAGCATGCAGATGCGAATGAGAAGCAACTCGTCATGGCCTGTCAGTCACCACCACTCCCCTCAAACAGACACACATACTGAGCGCCTTACACACTTCATAGACTTGCCTTTTCCCGACGGGAGGATAACTGCAAGAATATTTAGTTCCTCTACATTACCAACTACCCAACAGCACACTCGTGTGCGGACACACACACACACACACTCAAGGCGAGTTCAGTCGGCTGACCTTTTTTTTTTCCTAACCTCGTTCTCTTTCTCCCACTCTTCTAATGTAGTAAATGTTTGAGGTTTTTGACAGAACACGTGCTTTTTTCTTTGCTTGGTTTTCCGGGTTTCATCACCATCCTCCTGATAGGGCTTTGAAAACATGACAGCACACTGATGTAAGACATTTCCAGTTAACCAAACAGCACAGCAACCGCAGCAGTCAACGCCTGAACTGGAAAGAAAAGAGAGACAATAGACTCAAAAGGGAAAGATTTGGTTTTGATTTGAATAAATTTGGTAATCTTAATGTCCTAATTCATAAGTGTTAAGCTATTCATCAAATGAAAAATGTAAACACCAAAGAGCTCTCGTTAGCTGAACACAACACATTTTGTACAGTCCATAAATTCAAAGGACCTCCATTGTTTATGAGAGTTTACAAAACTCAAATTCTGTGCTTAACCAAGCCACGACTAACCGGTTCAATTCCATAAGATAATTGTCTCAACCCGTCCACCTCAAGTAACGAACAGATTTAGTCTTTGTAGTGTAATGTGGAGCTCAATTGACAAAAGGAGAAACTAACTTCAGATCCTTGAAGCAGTGACTTTGAGAAAATAAGAAGCTTTCTAGATGTGAGCAATGCATAAACAGATGTTTGAATGTTTCTGCCTTTGAACAAAAAGGAAAAAATACACCCTATGCCTGGATTGAGGTGGTTCTGTGGGTTGGCACACACACAAACAGTGCCTTGGCAAAGAACCTGTGATTGCTATACTCCCTAGTTACAAGTGGAAAAGTACCAAGTGTCTAGAAGGGACCTACAAACATCTTCCACCAGCCTTACTAAGAATCTGTGGTATCTTATATTGAGGAGTTCAGCAAGTCTTGGGACAAAATTCTTCATCAGATGACACAATTTAAACATTCACCTTCCCTAAAGCAAGGCTGCACCCGATATGAGTATCTGAGAGGTGAAGAAACATTTCCAAATAAAGGCTCCTTAACTCATTGACTGCCAGCCATTTTCAGAACAGAGAGTCCCATACTGCCAGAGTTTTTTGAGCATTTTGACTGATTTTTCAAGAGCCACAGAATAGTTTGTGCTATGACTATGTAAACACCGAACACACCAAAAGAAAGAGTAGACTCTCTTCTGTCATCAGGAAAAAAAAATTGTTTCTACCTTATTCCGTTCTTCCTCGACTTGCGTCTCACCGGCGACATGTTCTCTCATAGCGAACCGTTACCTTTTTCTTATTTGCCTACAATCTATGCTAATCTCCCATCAAAAGTGGCACTGCCGCCTACAGGGTCACTTTGTTAGTACATACTCTGTCTAGGAGCCTGATATTTACGGACAAGCTTTAGCAGATCGTCCCCCAAGCCACTCTTGTTGAAAAACATAAAAGACGTCTATAGACGTCTTTGGCAGTCAACAGTTGTATTTGAATTGACGTCTATAGACGTCTTTGGCAGCCAATGAGTTAAACAGCCAAACATAAAAAAAGCCTCCTGTTGGAAAACCAAGATTTGTAGAACTGACAGGTAAAAGTAGGTCAAGCAAGGTTGTAAGTGCCAGAATTGACAAGATTGAATACGTGTATTACCACTAGTTGCCTCTAGGTGGCAATAGCGATTTTGTTGTAGGTAATTTCTTAGTTCGAAGGTCTGGCACGTCAGGCACGTTCAGGAAGCAAGCCACGAGGTGTTTTTGATGTGACGGAGCTTCACCTTTTCTGACCGCAGTTTTAGGTCTAAAGAATTAAGAACATGAATATAAGTTAAAAGAATTAGTTTATAAGCATTTTTCATTTTTGTACCGTTTATTTTGCATTTTTTGAGGAAATAAATCTTTTGAGTTTGAAACCTGAAACGCGAGTTGGAACGTGACTTCGTCGGACTGCGTGGCTCTACAAAGGTTATAAATCAAACAGATATAAACATATCAAAACCAAGGTGTTCATCCCATAACAACCCTTCACATATGCAGTGTCGAGCCATGGCAGGGCAAAAATCTCAGTGTGGTTACCTATCTAGAGAGAGGTGATACTCACGTGCCCCCAACTCTTCCATGTTGGATTGTATCACCAGTGAGTCGGAGGGTCATGGCAGGTGGAAATTACCGGTGAAAATGTTCTAACAGTTCGGATTGCCTTGCCAACTTCAAGTATCTGTTAGTATTCTGGAGGGGGTGTCACATGAGATTCCCATTGTTCTGCTGGAGGACTTCAATGCCCCTGTTGGTAGTTATGGAGAAAACCTACAGTGGCCTGATTCAATTCAATTCAAGTCAATTTTATTTATATAGCTCCACATGACAACAACAGTTGTCTCACAGCGCTTTCCAAACGGAGCAGGTCAGACCCTACTCTGAAGTTAAATACAGAAACCCAACAATTCTCACCATGAGCAAGCACTAGGCGACACAGGCAAGGAAAAATGATTGGGAAGAATACCCCGTCTGATCTGAGCCTGAGTGGTTTCTTGTTTTTTGGACTTCTTACAAATCCAGCTGGTGGTTCCATAAGTGTATTTAGTACCAGGCCACATTAGGTCAGAGGTCAATGTCTAGAGATCTTTTTTTTCACATCCTGGGGAAGTAGGGCACACGGAAACTGAATAGGACATGGTACAGGATCTCTAAGGATCTGGCTTCTTAGAGTTCTGCCATAAAGGTAGCTGTCGCTTGTCATGGTGGTAACAAGAGCTCATGGTACCTTATGTGGGCCAAAATATTCAGATGAGCGTGAAGCTGCTGGGATTAAAGTCCAAATCTTCCAAATCTGAGGTCACGGTCCTCAAAGTATTGTACTAACAAGTATAAGAATTGCTCATATGTTCATGCCTGTATGCCACAACCTGCTACTATGTGCTGGGCTATAACAGATATCCCTGCACAGCCTGCCGGGTCTGTTTGGTGTAGTTGCTGTAGGGCTCAGACTTTATCTGAACTGCCTTGTTTCGTGACCTAGGATTTTGTCTACTGACGCTAGTTCGCATCTATATTGCTTCAGCAAGAAGTTGGCACTGAGCATGATAGATAGGTGTTGCTGGATCAAATAATTAACCAAGAGGGAAAGACTTTGATTGCACCTCCATTAAAACTAATCTGTACACACACATAATTCAAATTAGCCAGTTTTATATTTAGCTATTTGTTTCTGTCATAGGCGCCTGGGCAATTGAGCAAGCAGTTTCAGTGTATTCCCATTTTTCAATTGACCTGTTTATCAATGTAGCTGCTGACAGGAGTTAAATACAGTCTTTTAGTTGCTCCAAATCACATATCCATTGGCATTGTCCATTTTTCTATCAAGTAAAAAACTAATTCCTGTAAACTGAGAGATAACTAATCAGAAAATATCAGCTCCCCCTTCTAGCTTGAAAGCTTCATGTTTTGAGATGATTTAAACTACTGTTGGCAATTTTGGAAAGGAAAAGGAAAATGGAAAGCAAGCGATGTGCTGATGCATTTAAAAAAAAAAATCTATTTATTTTTGATGGAAATAATTGAGAACCTCAACCCTGGGTCGGATGCATCATTATATGTTAGCGACTTCAGACTGTCCTGAGTCAAAGCCTGACACTCCAACACCTGCAGTGCTTCTGATCCTTATGGGCAATTATTTGTGGGACCATGTTCTTGCAGACAGATTATACTGTATCTATGATTCATGCCATTAAAACCTATGTTTCAGGGTTGATTTAGTAAAGCTCATTCTTCCTATCGTCCTTAACCCTTGGACTTATATATTTTCAACCCCATTACACTTCAAACACAACTTTAACAAAGTCATGTACAAAATGATGGGCCTCTATTTTTTTAAGGCTTGGGGAATATATTTGTATACACACCTAAACATATATGTATGCATACATGTGTGGGTGTGGATGTATAAAATATATACCAACATGGCACTGAATAAATCAAGCATGTTCAAGTTGGAAAATCTAAAATATTTGGAGTCTGCATCATATGCATGACTGCATGTATGAGTCTATCCTCACTTGTGTGCTTTCCTAAGACAATGCCTCTAATAATTACCCTTAATTGCAGGACGTGAGGCTCCAGCAATACACTCAGCAGTTTTAAACACTTTATTGAGCATCTTTTGGTCTGAGACAGGGCAGTGTCCATTCCAGACTTTAATACAATTGAATGTTTGTTTGTTTTTTTATCGCTATTATTTTTTTTAAGCCATAGGTGATACTGCACCTGCAATGTCATCAGCCTCATTACAAGAACTGCTCATTAGGACCAATAAGAGCACACAATCTCCACCACACAGAGTTCCTCCTGAGCATGGGAATCAGTCCACTTCTTGATGCTCTATGAAGCAACATGTCTCCTCGCACTAACCTGCCTCCTCCTGTTTTTCCCAAGCTTGTTCCTCAAGTTCCTGAGGAGGTTTTCGTCTCTGAGCTCTCCGTACAACTTACCTGAAGATTTCTCATAAATAACCTACATGCCTGCCCACCTTCCTACAACATCAACCTTCAACCGATGGATTCCCTAAAGACCTCCCTGAAAAAATTCAAAAGATGAACAATTCCTTTCACTGTACGCTGCTTGGAGTAAGCGTGGAGACACCTTGGGTCTACACTGGACCTTACTTCTCACACAGTTCCTACCAGATCATCTTTATCTATTCCGTCCTCCATACGTGTCTGCTTGAGAGACTCCATTGAACTGGTTTAAAAAAATATATATATATATAAAATGAAGGGGGAGCTTCAGGCCCTCAGCAGGGGGCAGACATCTCTTCTCACCCAGGGTTTCTGATTTAAGTAAATGATGATCCAACTCTGGTCGGTTACACTGGCAATGGTGGTGAAAAGCACATTACTCATTGCCTGAGTAGAAATTATGGTTTTCCGGAGTGGCAAACAAAATCCTGTACCCGCACAGTCTGCCAATTTTAGGTAGACTTTCATTGTAATTGGGAAAAGAAAAACAAATAAATCTTGTTGGTGGGGAGGAATGTAGCTTTGTAGGCTCCAGCTATGTTGGTGTAGACGTGGTCTACTTACTCATTGTGATTAAATCTGAAACAATAAAAGTCAACTCTGAATGTGGGGTCTGACGTTTACGTGCATTCATTTCAAGCTAAGTATTTGCATCAGGAGTTGCTACTACTGATGAGTTTTCTTGAAAGATATCTGCATTTGACCATTAAACAATTCCAAGTGAGGGGAGCAATGCCACAGTAGTTGTGGCCAAGCTTTATTTATATAAAGGCGCAGCCTTACCAGAGTTATCTGTCATCCTCTCTGTGCTGAGACTCTGGCATCCAGCTAATCAAACTGCTACCTCTAGAAAACTACCGTTTAGCCATGCCTCTGTAAAAATCAATAATCCTAGGGTCCATCTGTTTTATAGTTGGTAATGCAGCGTTGTAGTTCATCTGTTTGGTTGGCTTTAGTTTGGATATTAGCAAAGACAATGCAGGCTAGAGGAAACCCGTGCGGTATTAGCTTTCGCTTGACTTATTGCCCTCCCTCTTTCCCTCACCTTTGGAGGCTCGCAGATATCAGAGACCTCTGGGATAAATTGAAGACAGATGCCGTAATTACCTAATCCAGTGTCCAAGAGTTCCTGCCTGCTGAAAGGTATTAAAGCAATACCATTTGGAGTGTTGATTACAGTTACATGTAACTACATTCTATTAATTTACAACACGTGTCTATTTGCATCTTTTGGCTGCTGTTAACTCTCATGTCCTATGGAAACATGATAAGAAAGTGCTTAACACTAGAAAGCCCAGAGATATGAGAGTTTTCGTTAGCCTCAAGTCCCCCCAACAATATTTCACAACTCATGAATCCCTTTTCAGATGTAAAAGCCCTATTAGCGCTGTCGTTTTGAGAACCACCCCCCCCCCCCCTTCAGTATTGGTTTGAGCTCAAGCCTCTCTGTTGACGAAACAAGACTAAATACAATTAGTCTCTAAGTTGTGCTTTCTTTAATATAGTGAGCTTTGCAATATAGATGAGTCTGTTGGTGAATGGACAATGGAAATAGGGTCTGCCTTGCCTTGTTGGAAAAGCATGGTTATGACCTGTTCTCAGCTCGGGAACTAGAACCCGCATGATCACTGGTTGTTCAATAGGTTTGCCTAAATTAAAGATTTAGCGAAAAGCTGTGATGTTGATGGAGCAGGTAATGGAAAGTGTTTGGAACGTGCTCTTGTTCTGAAGCCAGTTTGTTTCAGCCTTTATCCAGTCTCATGTGGAAGGGCTGGTCATATCACAGGTTATTTGCATTACAACAGGGTCTGTTAGCAAGGTAGAGTGAACACACAAACTTGAAGAGGGTAGGGGGGCTTGCAGGAAAACTGAAATTCTCTGGGACTTCCAGTGTTAATTTTTCTCATGGCCGCAAACGTGAGCAAAGGGAAAGTCAGTCTTTAGTACACAGGAAGCCATGCGTATTGAAAAGGGCACAGGGCTCTAATGAGCCGGAAGAAAATGGACTCAATTTGCAAGACGTGGCGAGTAAGTGAATCACTGGGTTTTTATTGTGCATTCAGGGACGAACGCAGGATAACAGGTGTGTCCAGAACTAAATTTCCACATCATCTACTAGTAACTTCTTGCACATATTTTACACTTTGCCCTCCTGCTAAATATTTGGAACATCAGTAGGAAGGACTGTGTGAGCATAGTAGAGAGATTTTAATACACACATTCTATTCAGGCTGGAGTTCTGCTCACAGCGGCTTTCTTTTTGACTAATGATGTTTTCTTACCTGCTGTCCAGTGCTTTCTGTGATCTTATATTGTGCTCTACCGTATTCAGTTACCTGCCAAACCCACTGGAAACAAACCAAAGCACTCTGCCGACTCAGAGCCACCCAGTAACCCACAATCGAAATTATAACCCGTCTTGGATCCTCTTAATATGTGGATTTTCGGACCCCAGTGTTGATGCCTCTCCCCCCCTTCCCAGAAGAACCACAGTTTTAGAGCATGCATGCTTCTGTACAGAAGGGAAAACACATTCTCAGACATTATCACAAAGCTCATTTTCCTTATAAATACTCCAAACGATCAGCAGTTTTCTTTTTTTTTCCCAATTCTCTAACATGTTCGGGTCAACTGTTCAACTAAGCAACAGTAAATAGAAATAAACAAGACTTCATAAATATAGTTGGTATAAACTTTTCCTGTGTTCTTAACCGTAAAATCCTATGTCAAATACATACAAACTAAAACAAAAATAATACAAAATTCGATCAATCTCTGTGCTGTGGTGATATTAAAGTGGATGTTTTTTGGCAGTGAAAAGCAAAGATTTATTCCAGTAAATTGCTTCCGCAGTGCCCCACAACAAACTAAACTTATTCATTTAGTTTTGGGCCGGGAAAGTTCCTCAGTTTGATTGTCTGTCACGACAAAAAAACTAAAAGAGAAGCTTCAAATGACTTGCAGTTAAATGGCCTCTGCTTTCGGAGTGTTCTTTTTTCACTTCTTTAAAATCTTATTAGACTTCACATCAGAGACTCCAGACTTATTCATCTGTGTCACTCCTGCTAGGATAGCCACTTATCCTGTCAACCACCCCCACCAATCGGACATGGCAGGACCCTTATTAACAGGCAAAGCTCCAGTGGGTCATACCAAAACCCCCATGGGGGGGTGGTAGTCATCAACACCGTGCCACTGCACTGCTGAGTGACAGCTAAACAGCTTAAAATGTCACTTTGAATAAAAAGCAGGCCACACACAGGGGCTCAAACATGGCACATACTGGGATTCACACATAAAAGTGCACTCATACACACATTGTAGTATTTATTTTTACCTCTTCCACACTCTTTCCCGTAGGTTACACTGTTGCTTTTTTCTTTAGTTAATTATAGCTTTCCACATAATTTTGTGCAAGAAAAATATATGTAAACTGTTACTCCTTATAATCTTTGTACCTGTATTGGATGAGCGATTCTGTATTTGATATTTTTCACAACATGTGTTCGATCTATGTCGCATTTCTGTTGGAGGGTATGATATATTCTTTTTGTGTTATTGACAAAACACCAAAACTGTTCATGTAAAGTTAAGATATTCCTCAGTTGTCCAATATAGCAACATACATTCTTTAAACTTCAAGTGCAGGACTGCGTTTTTTAAAATCACACTTTCTGATATGATAAACTCAGCTGATTATTTTAAACTTAATGGCTGATTTCAGTCTTGGAAAGAGGCAGTTTAATGACTTTTTGTTTTAGTTTGTGATTTTTGTTCTTTTTTCTTCTGGGTATTGATGTAATAAATCTTAATGTTGTAATTCATTCTTGACTCTTTTTATTGTCTTTATTTCTGTCATATTATCTGACTTTAGCTTTGATTTTGTGTCTCTGAGGTGTTTGAATATATGTTTTATACCTTGCGTATTTATATTGTTTCCTGTTATTTTCTCAGGCCTGATATCAATTCAGTTTCTAATGTATTCTGGTTTCCTTATCCATGAACAGCACTCAAACTCTTTATATAGTGTTTTTTGTCTCAAACTTTAATCTTATTTTTGTATCGTTTAGTTTTTAGTGTTGTTGGGTTTTGATGGTTTAATATTTCTGGCTTTGTTACATTTCCCAAAGAACACATATTAGAAGACAGAACTCAGAAATGAAGAGCTGCACACAAACACTTCGATCCAAATGTCCCGGTAAAAGCAAAGGCCACACAGAGTGGCCAAATGAATGTGTACACATACCTAACCCAATTTAAAAGAATCTGCAGACACACACTTTCCTGAATGAAGAGAAGAGCAAACAAAAGGAAAAACAAGCTCAAATCCATCTGCCGTGTGTTTAAGGTTTATACATAATGTGACAGCGGAAAATCTTCTCCTCCAGTTAAACACACATCATTATTATGATTACACGAAATAATGCAGAAAAAGTTCAACCAGTTAATCACATCTTTCCTCAGTTTCCTTACTTCCATCACACCACTGACACGGATGCACACACCCGGAACCAACAGGTGGCAGTAATGTACCTAAAGTTAATACGGCTGCAGTATGATTAATTGAATTTAAAATCAAAAGTGTGATTCTTAATTAACAACAGAATGTTACAGGAGGTTATTTCCATCCTGGGCAATAATTCGGAAATATTTCCTCACATGACTAATCATCATGTGATCCATTAATTTACACTTTAGAAAAGATTTATTTATTTCGGAGTACTAGCTATTTTTACCATATTTGTTCACATAGACATGCAAATTAAATAAACCTCGAAAGAGTACGTAGCTAGATATGTTTTTAACATATTCAACTAAAATTGCTCAGTCAGGATACATCTTTTTTGGTCTATGTACAGACTAATAATCGAGTGAAAGCAGCTTGTGCCACCTTACATGCACAAAGGCAAACTTTTAGAAAAATCTCATGGGGTATAAAGTGCTCTTAGACATTCATTTAGGATGAGCTGATGAGATCAGATCGCTAATCTGGTCATTAATACACAAAGACTCTACTGCCTTTATATTTCCCAGAGTAGGCATTTACTGTATGTCGGCACAAGTTAGAGTAAAAATGTTCATCCAAGGATCACATATATTAAGATAAGGCCTAGTGTCTTTGAAACAAAATAAAGAGACCGTAAAGAACAAAAATAACAGTTTTTAAAATAATCTATGATCCATTCACTATTATTATTCAGAATAAAAATGATTGGCAATGATAAAACAATGTGACATCATGAAAATGACACCTCTGAGATGAGGTCATTTTAATTCTAGAAATTCTGTGTTGAGTAATTTAACTGCGCATTTCACGCTTCCACTTGAAATAACAGATTTCATTCCTAGGCCACAGGACCTAACATGCGTGTTTTTGGACAATGGGAGCAATCCAGATTACTCTGATAGAACACACCGAGAGACAAAAATGAAAAAAATAAGAAAGAAAGAAAGCGAGTCCCCCATTTTTTTTTTTTTTTCTGACCCCTGACCCCTCCCCATTGTCGAGTTATCTCCGGGTTTTTTGCTGCCTGACTCGACCAGGCTTTACACAGAGGACGCATGAATCCACTCAGCTCAACTTAGTCTTTAGTTTATTGACTTTTGTCACACTTGTTCAAAAGGTAAGCAGGCAGGTTGAAAACCTCAGAAAGAAAACAAACAGAAATTAGTGCCACAATAAACCATGCAAAAATGTTAACTTACATATGTTGAACTTGCCTTGGAAAAAATAAATACTTTACTAAACATATGTGGGGAAATAAAGTGAAATACTCACCAGTAGCGTCTCTGTGTTCAGTCAAACAAAAGAGCCACTCAGGTGCTCACCCAGTATTAATCACCCCACAGCCTCTTGCTCTATCCCCTTTCTCCAAACAAGTGAACGCTTGTGCTCCCTACTGCCCTCCGCACCACTTTGTGCACCAAATAACCATCACCACAGAGTGAAAAATATAAAGAATGAGATCTAAATAGCACTTAACCCAACACCCATTAAAATGTATATACACACAGGTGGTAAAGGGAAGAGAGATTGTGAGAATGGATTGCTAAAGTCCACATTTTTACTGAAGTTAGAAAATCTGTAAAGAGCAGATAACCTTTGCCAAGTCATACGTGGCAGAAGCAAAATGACAAATTTAAGAATCGGGGAAAAAAGTGAATTCGTGCTTGATGAGTCAATGAGTCGAAGATGTGCAGGTGAAAGCGCAGAAATAGCCCCACGTTCAGCAGTTTTGTGCGAAAGAGGGAGAGCAATGGAAAAAGTAAGAATCTGAGCAGTCCTTTTAACATGGCAGGGGAATATCTGTCAGGCGTGTGTGATTATGATATTTTTCAGTTGAATTTTGAATTCACCGTTCGTTGTTTAATGCATTTTCATTTGTATCTTATTAAACCTTTGTCGAGATGTGATGAGTTCTTTCAGCCACTATAGGTCCGGGAAAACTGTCAAAAGACTTGGGTGCTCAATTGGCTGTACATAGAATGACTTTCTAAATCAAATGCTATCATTTTATATAATTATGCCTATTAGTTTCTCAAAAAGGAAACTATTTTTCCCTTGAGTTAGTAGATTTAGTGATTTAGTGATGATCTTTAGATTAATCTTTTTTAGTTTATTTTACATTCAAAGGTCCATCTACATAAGTTTACCTGCCAGTGAGTTTAGGCAGTTGGGAAAAATATTAGGCAAATGTGTTAGAAACAGCATAGTTGCTTAATTTGGACATTTTTGTTCAAATCTAAAACCCATTACAGGTTTGGAATGCCCACACTCTCATAGTTATTGCTCAATGTTTTAACCATATTTAGTTAAGCTGTTTTTAGAGCATACGCACATGTATAAGGAAAAGAATGATCTTTATTTATTTTCATTTCTGGACTGTTTGTCATTTTTTAAACTCAGTCAGTTTATGTTGCTGAGCAGTCAGCATTTTTCCTCCCCGTGTTTATTGGAAAGGCTTTTGCCTCCAGCAATCCCTGAGGCAGTACATGTAAAACGATCATAAACACCTGACACACTGTTCTGAAAATACTGGCCTCTGATAAGCTATCGTTTAAAATTCATATATAAAACTACTAAAACCAGGTGACTGTACTCACAGAAAATACTGGAGAGACACAACACACATTTGTGGGCCAGATTTTGACATTGTCACACTTTAATTAAAGTGAGTGAATAGAAATGAACCCTATAATGTCAAATGTATCATATTTCATACATACGGTTTCTGAAGTCTTTTGGATCTGAGACTTTTTGCATCATTCAATGGTAAAAGCTTTGCTCAAACCCCTGTTGTACACATTCAGATATACCTGAAAACAGCCAGTAGAAGACTACACCAAAATATATTTTTGACTTACTGCACGCTAATTTGATCAAAATAATTTCTGTTTTTATTCTTCATATGTTGTTGAGGGGCCAAAGAAAGACTTCAGACTAAAAAAAAAACAATATTCTTCCTATTTTTCTTGGATTGGGCTTTAAAGGGTTAAGCAAATGAGTGTTAACATCATCAAAGCTGATTCACTAGTTTATTGACTTTTTAGACATATCAATCGAACAAAAAAATGCCATAGAATTGACAAAGGTCTGTGCCAAGCATTTGTTACCACAACTCGCTCATCTACTCAACATTTCAATTCAGACTGGAACATTTACAAAGCCTCTTCTAAAGAAGAGCAACCTTGATGACACAGTACTGAACAGCTACCGTCCATAACTAACTTGCCATTCTAAGGAAAAGTCCTAGAAAGAGTTGATTACCAACCGCTTTCTGGCAGATACTGATTGATACTTGGTTGATTGACCATGGGATTTTATTACAGAGGTTAGAGGACTGGGTGGGAATCTCTGATACGGCTTTAAACTGGTTCAAGTCCTACCTCGAGGACAGGTGTTGCTTTGCTCAAACTGGGAAATGTGTCTCAGACCGAATTAGGTCAGACCTGCTTTTAAAAGTTTGACTTTTTAATGCATTTTTCTTTTTTTAATCTTTTATGTAAAGGCTAAGGTTATAGTGACGGGAGTATGATTCTTCCAAGGGCTTCATCATTTAGTTCCATCTCCTTATGTTTGGTTTTGTGTTGGGGTCATGCACAACCAAACATGCTTAATCTTAATCTGTATGGTCACGAGTCACAACTGGAGTCTACTTAATGTATGGCCATCAAGAAACCCCTGATAGGCAGATTATCCTTGGCCAACATGATGTACAGTGGGGGAAATAAATATTTGACCCCTTGCTGATTTTGCAGGTTTGCCCACTTACAAAGAATGCTTATTTTTCCTCATCAGATGGTTATGAATTTTTATAAAATCATATGATGTGATTTTCTGGAATTTTCTTTGGGATTCTGTCTTTCACTGTTAGAATGTACATATGATTAAAGTTATAGATCGTTGCATTCTTTGTAAGTGGGCAAACCTGCAAAATCAACAAGGGGTCAAATACTTATTTCCCCCACTGTATATGTATCTGGGAGAACCAGCAGTAAGTGGAGTTTGGCTACAAAGAAACATGAATTCCATCCATCCATCCATCCATCCATCCATCCATCCATCCATCCATCC
>JABUIW010000212.1:767970-811163 GCA_013363375.1 Menidia beryllina
CATCCATCCATCCATCCATCCATCCATCCATCCATCCATCCATCCATTATCAATAAAGCTTATTCCCTTATGGGGTCGCGGGGGGAACTGGAGCCTTTCCCAGTGGTCAACGGGCGAGAGGCAGGGTACACCCTGGACAGTCCGCCAGTCCATCGCAGAACATGAATTCCAATATACCCAATTGTAATGGAATGTTTTTTAAATCATGACCCTGATTTATCGGACTGAATTCGGTCAGTCACAAAACAGAATAATTAATACATTTCAAATATCCATGATTTGTAATAATTTTTTCTCTTAAACATTACACATGAATTGGCCGTTTACATTAAAAGTAGTGGTCAACTTTCAAAGAACTTTACACAGGCGGTTCACAAGAGTGTATAAATGCTGTTCTTGGTCAAAAGAATATTTCCATTTTTTTTGCAGTTGGATGATTCAGTGAAGCTTATTAAGACTTTTCAGACACGTTTTTCTTCTCATGTTTTTACCCTTAAGCAAAAACCTTCTGAAATATTTAAACAAGTAACAGATGTTGAAAAGGTAGAAGTTCTTTCTTACCTTTTGGACATGTGCTGAGCTAGTTGTGGCTTCTTCACAGTCATGAAGTGACGTGATCATTTATGGAAAAATGGAGGGAGTGCACACATAAAACTGAACGGTTACTCCTCAGATGTCACTGATTGATAATATAAGAGAGAGCAATATACGTTTCTGACAATTTTAAAATGAAAAATGAGGACAATTTGGTAATCGTTGTTTATTTTGAACCATGTTTTATCCTTGAGTTTGTCAACAACATTGAATTTGCATATCTGTTTGTTTTTTTTAGTTATTCATTCGTTAACATTCAACATAATGTACCAAAATTATCTACCTGTTCACATACAAGAAGCATAAGCCAATTCAATCATATGTAGAAACTTCACGAAATGATAGAAAAACAGGACTAAGAAGCACAAAACTAAATCTTTCAGCCAGTCTAAAACAATTACATACTTCCCCCCCCTCAATAATCGACTTATCCATTCACACATTTGGTTTTGTTCACTCGCGTGTACACATAGGACATGCTGCCAAGCAGCTGATTACTCAGAGGCAACAGGAAGCCAGATGTTAATACAATAAGCAGCGCCCCTCAGAGGCAGGCCGTGAATACACTGGAGCTTTTCTGAGTAACAAAACATTTTTTTTTTTTGTCTTTTCGCTCGGCTCCCTGCAGCACGAGCACATTTGCAGAGTCCTGCAATTATTGCGACAATGCCGTAGACGCTGATTTGCATCGCTTCACCTTTGAGGACACGAGCATCATCTCTGTAGGAAGCCGAGTTATAGTAACGAAACAAAAAAATGTATTAGTTAGAGCCCAGATGTGTGACAAAGAGAAAAAAACAACTACAAAAGGGTTCATAGAGTTAAACAGATGTCACTTCCTCACAATGGAATGTAAGAACTGTCATTTCATAATAAATAAGTAGGAAAAAGGCTGATTCATTCAAAGTAGCAACATACAGCTGTGTACACACTAATGATATGCCACCATGGTACTATTCACATTCCAAATACAAGATAATTGCACTTAGTGAGTGGAAATGAGCCATATTTAGATTATTGAGAATGAAGAGCCACACTCCATAAACCAACTTTGTCTGTGACAGATCTCTGAGCACTCAGTATTTGTTTAGCCTATAGCTGTTTTTTTTGTGCTAAGAGTGCTAAAAACTTAACCAAAGCAGCCTAATTCCCTCTTTAGACTGAAACCTTAACCTCATTTAACCTTATTTAAACCAATTCCTTTATCATCTCATCTCAAACCAAGCAACAAAATGACAATGTTGACTGCTTCTTCGTGACTAAATATGAAGCGTATATAAATATTTACTGTATTGTGCGGTGAAAATGACAATTCATCTTTTTACAAATTAATAAAAATACATACAGAAAAAAAGCATCAACAAACAGATTAGATATGTTGCCTCTATTACCAAGATGCTCTTTTGTTTGGTGATGAAAAAATTTATGCTGCAAAACCCTGCCAGAAGAATTCATGGAACTTTTTCATTTACATTTCACTTTACACTTTTACATTTACCTTCATTTTACTATCTTACACATTTACTATGTTATTCATTGTGATAGTCAAATACTTTTTGTGCGTTTTAGAACCATGGTTTACTCACTGGTTTAATTTTTATTTTGTAAAATTAACCTCATGGGATTAGAAATGTAAATTATATGGACATGTTTCTTGTTCTAATTGACATATCTAAACTACATTTGTCATCACATTCTCAAAACTATTTTCCAAGGTATTTTTATTTATCATCTTTACATATTTTCTGTCTGGAAGTTCGTAGCTGTCTCTTGATTGGTTTGCATCCCATTGGTTTACCTGTCGTTTTTGCAAGCATGGTATTTTTTAGTTTATTTGGAACCTGTCCTATAAGTGTAATTTCATCATTTAAATAAAATCTTTCAGTTTGGGTAGGCACAAGCTCCCCAGGGCAATGGACAATGAATGAATTAATGATAACATCTTTTAGTTATACCCTTCCCCACATAGTCGTGCACGAGACCGGCTCTCTCATGACCCAATGAACTACCACTTAAGTTACTTTCTGAGAAGTTTTGGTTATTACGAACAACTACAATAAAGATCATAATAGTTTAAGGTGGCAATGTTTGTCCTCAAGATAAAATGAAAGCAGGATTAGCAGCAAACAGAAAGAGTTGCTGGGGCTTCTGATTGTCTAATGCTTCACTTTGTACAGAAGACGCTTCATTAATGAACTTCTGGTTCTGGTTGAGACCTTCTGTCACGTTTGGGTTACTGTTTATACCATAGACGTGTTGTCTGTGTATGTTTAATGCAACCGGAGGCATTGTTTTTACCAGAGGAGTTTTGTCCTGGTTGGTGCAAAGACACTTGCTTTAGTTTTCTCCCAGCTAAACCCAACAACCTGCCTTTTACATCAAATTCTCACACAGCTTTTACAGATATTTGATGGTTTCTTTAAGTATGAAAGTTGTTTTTATCCAGTTACAAGAGTATTGAAGAAAAAAATAAATTTAGAAAAATAAATCTGGTTTTAGGAGGAACAGAGAGAGCCTTTTTTAAAACTTGTAAATGATCTTAGGTGTAACCTGGTCTCTTAGGTACTTAATCTTTGTGCTGCTATACGTAGACAGCAGATCACCAGATTTTATTAATCAGATTGAGAAGTCTTTTGGGCTTCTCTGGCATTGTTCTTAACTGGTTTTACTCCTATCTCACAGACATACAGTTTAAAAAACTATGAATACAGGCTCCTCAGGAATCCATGGATTCAATTGTGGGGTTCCCCATTTTAGGCCCATTACTCTTTTATCCGTACATGTTGCCATTTGGGGACGACAATAGGAGACTGCTTTACATCGCCTCGTCTCCTGATGACCTGGAGCCAGTTGATGTCCCTTTAAACTGTATTTTAGATATTAAGTCATGGTTGGCAGATAACATCTTACAGCTTAACCAAGACAATACTGAAGTATCGGTCCTGAAGACAAGAAAGAGATCATTTTACCCAAAATGCAAACCTTTAATCCTCTCACTATGTGAAAAAGCTGGGTGTCATTTTTTCCCACATGTTAAAAATGTATCAGCAATATTGCCAGAGCACGCCCAATGAAATGAGGGGGATATTGTGTGTGTATGTCTTTGTGAGTGCATGAGAGGAGGTTATGATCAGGTATGCTTTCCAATAATTCTTCGGTCACTCAAGTGTGTCATGACCGGAGTTTTTAAGGAGCTTTTGTGTTTTTATGTAGAGCGCTTTGTGTTACTTTCTGTATGAAACGTGGTTTATAAATAAATGAATAGAAATTGAATGAGTCTTGCCACTTTTGGTTTGTCTTTTACATAAGAGAGAATGTATATTTCCAATAAACTCTGCCCTTATTTAACTTTTTTATTCAGATATTTATTTAACAGGGATAAGTGTTTTTGCTGCATAGAATATTATATAGCAGATGCCAGGAATACAGATTTCAAACTGAGGCTAATTTGCAGTGACCCCTGTCACTGGCCAGGATTCTAAAGAAAGGACGTTGCATTCATTAATGACCGAATGAGAGAGAGCTGTTGACTTTAACAAATCTGGCCTCGTGCCGCTTCCATAAATAAAACAGCAACCATTATAAACTTTGCAAGATGTGGAGGTCAGAATGTTGGTTATGCAGGTTAATGAGCTTCAGCCTAAAGACTTTTGTTTGAAGAAATAATTCTATTAATTTCTTTTTGATGACTTTCTAAAGCCCTTTTATGGCTAAGTCCAGTTCCTATTTTAACATTTTGTATTGGAAACAAGCTCTCTGTATTGAAACGAATAGTATTTGATCAATATTATTTAAAAAAAAAAGATACATTTTGAAAACAATTAGAAAGAAATTCCAGGTTAGGTTATTCCTCACCAGGTTTGTTGATTCCAGGTTAGGTAAAACCAAACCATACAGTGCTCAAATAAGTAAGATATTATTTGATGTACTCGTTACCTTTAGTAAAATTGAATACAACATTGTAAATTCATTCTAAGTGTTTTAAAGTATCAAGGCATTAGGTATCAGTCATCTACTTTTCTGTTTTTTGTAACAAATCAAGTGAACTGCTCTTAGATAATCCACCTTTTGTACTGCTCTTTTCATATTACCATGTCTCATTTAGATGTGACTGCAACACTGGGAAGTGGCATTTGGAGACATTTATATTATGGTATTTTATATTATATCAGATAATGTGACATTTCAAGAAGTTAAAAGTTGTGTTGACATGGTCAGGTCATCCTGTCAGCAATATGAAAATCCTTAGCACCTTTAGAACGCTGAGAGTCTTCTGATCCCATTGGGTATTTTATAATAAGATCATCAACAATCAAAATAAAGTTTACAAATTTCAGACAATTAGCGTTAAAACCTTCTTGAGAATTGACTTAATATTCTCTGAAAAATGGTTTTGTATGAATTGAGAAGGAAAGCAATGAACAAGGGAAATTCACAAGATGTAAACATGGATTTCTTTGGCCATGCATACACTGTGCCACTGTACACTGTAGTTTTAGATACTATGTTTTACTTTAGGACAGTTCGGTTAAAAATTTAAACAGGATGTTGATAAATTGAAAACTAAAACTAGCACAAAGTAAAGAACAAAACACAAGGACATGCAAGAAATGTTGTTGAAGCATTACTCCTTGTTGTTAGAGACTTCAACTCTCCTTAAAGGGACATTCTGTAGTATTTTAAGAATTTTATTAGCTAAAATAATTTTCTTCATTTATAACTGTGTCCTCATTTGGTGAAGTGAAGAATTTCCTATCTGTATATACATAGGACGGGTAAGTCCACGGTTGTTTCCATGTTGTTCCGCCATTTTGAAAAACTACAATCGTAGAGAGGGACATAAAGCACTAGTTTGCCTGTCTAGCTAATCCACAACGTGTTTTCGTTCAGAGCCAGAGTCACGTGACTGAAACAAGCTATAACGAGTGAGAGGCGCTCAAATTTGAAAGGTTGCATTGCACTTTAGTCCATAATGGAGGATCATACTAATGCTGAACCACAGGAGAAGGAATCATCGTCGATAAAAAAACGAAAAAGGGAATTAAAAAGGAAATACTTCCTGATTCATGACGGCTACCATAGTTGCAATACCCTTTTGAAAATGCGAGGCACTATAGAGCACGATTTGTTAGAATGCAAAATACAATTTCACCATTAGATGGGAGAAATTCCTACAGCGTTTGCCTTTAAGTTCCTCTCGGCAATCAAAAACAATGAATATGCAATCAATAAAATGTTGCAAAATGTAATGTGATCCATTTTTCTTTCTTTGGTAAATCTACAAACAAATGTGCAGCGCTAAGCTAAATACATAGGTTACAGGATTTTCTTTATTTCTCAGTAAAGACTAACCATATTGCCAATTTATATTACCAACAGATTTCCCATTTTATGTAAAAATGTCACGAGGGTTCTCAGAATTTTCTTCATTCCATCAATTTCGCGTTAGCTGTTTGGGAACATGGTCTAGCTTGATTACACACACAGGCCTTTACAGAAAGACAGTCAGATAAATAAACACATATAACACAAATATGTTGACATGCGAGCTGAAGCCCATGGTCCTAGCATGGACACATTGTTGCCCCTCGAGACCCCTTGTCCAAAACAATTCAACAATGGAGGAGGCAAATTGGGCTGTGTGTGAGAGAGAATTTTATAGTTCACGTCTTCATGTGGTTTTGTGCGGGTCGAACCGAGTGTGCTCGTGTGTTTGTGTGAGTGTGGGTACATATGTGGAACCCGGTGAACGCGTGTGAATAATAACAATGTGTTTTTCTCCTTAGGGTCTCCAACAAGCCTGAAGAAAATAAAATATTAATGATCAATCACTGCTTTGGGACCACAAAAATACATTCAGGCATGGCACACACACACACACCACACACACACAGATAGATAAACAGGCCTGGTCTTGTTATAGTATATTTGCGAGGAGTCCCCTGACAATATTCACTCCCTAACCAGCCATAAGCAGGGGCCGTTAGCCCGGAACTTAGAGAAGCAGGATGGGTAGTGGAAGGTTGTCAGCTGAAGCCCGATGCTGAGCCATCCTTGAGCAAGCTAATGAGAATGAGTCATGGCTTGCCTGTGTTGGTTTCGCGTTCAGACATCTCCCGTGTACAGAGACCGAAAGTTCTCGTCATGGTAGGACCCGGTGGCCCTTTATTGCAATTTCATCTTTCAACCTCAGTGCCAATTTTCCCAGATCTCTAGTATTAAAAAAAGAGAAGAAAAAGCTCTTGACGAAGCATTACGATGGTAGAATTATGCTGACATCACCATATTCATGTCAAACCCACCAATCATCCGGCAGTTACAGTGACACAACATGGCTGACGTTGATTGATCAAATCTCTATAACCAAGCAGGAAGGAATATTTCACATAAGTACTCTCAGAGCTTTCTGGTGGATGGAGTTGCTCAGTACACCTGATTTGATATGGCGAATAAACATTGCGGAAGCAAGACAGCAAAGGTATAGTAGAGTTTATGCAAATGTTTTTGGGCATTTTTTTAGAATCTGTGGGACCTTTGCTAAGATGTGGACATGTTTGTTTTCTCACATGTAACTGATTCCTGCTTTGTGTTTATATCTAGTTTTAGGAATATGCCTCCAAAACCAGAATAGGTCATGGAAGTCATAATCAGGCTTGTATACTTTCACTGTACTTTTGACTTCGTATAACTATTGAATAACAATAGTGAATAACAGCATACCTTACAATGAAACCTGATGAAAACCACAAGTGTATCTAAAATAAATGAAGACTAAACAATCTGTTCACAGAAAAACTTTGAATGGAGAAACAAAAAGCTACTTACATTCCATAGCTACGATTCTATTTCACACTCTGATTAATCTAAAGACTTTTGGATATGCTTTTTTTAGTTCCAACCTTTAAAAATTACAATGAAAAAAGGCATAACAGTAACGCTGAATACGCAATGTTGTAATCACTAATATAATTTTTTTAATCACTTAACTCTCTAGTTAAAATGCACTTCACCATCGATTTGGTTATTGATAATTTCTCAGTTTGTAAATTTTTTATTTATTATCATTCCACTCATTCATTTTCCATTGATCATTTGTATCCTCCCAATCATCGGTGTCATTAAAAATGTTGTAACTATCCCCAACCTGATTGCTATCAGCTTCATAGTTAAGATAGTTTCACAAAGGTAGGCCAGGCTCACACACACACACACTTACACAAACACACAAAGTTTTTTAAAAAAAAAAGCAGATCTCACCTATCACCAACATTATTACCCCTTACCTGCTGTCCCCTCTGGGGACTGGACCAGTCCCTTGTCACAGACTGACATCTCTTCCATGAGTCCCTAATGGCCCAAACACACACACACACATACACACGTATGCACTCCCAGATCCCTAAGTCAATTGACATGGAACTGTCAGACTACCCCGGGTAGACCAGAGCTATGGGTGAGTGCTAAGTTATGTGCTTTTGTGTGTGTGTGTCTCTGTGTGTGTCTAAAAGGGAAACAACACCAATTTTGACAATTCTTGATCCCACTGACAATTTTTAGGGCAGTGGGCATTTATTCGCAATGGGAAAGTAAATAAAAATGAAGTGGCAAATTTGCTATTTTCTTTTAACCTGCAAGTTTGTGATTGGCAGGAACCCTCAGGGGCAAAGAAACAAAACAATTTCTTTTTTTTTTTTTCAGGCTTTGTGAGTATGCTGTGATGGGCACATTACCTCAAGTCACTGGAAATAAGGAATTCAATAGTGTGGATGTAACTGCAAAAAATGTTGAGGCACTTAACCAAATATATAAACCCAATTTTACTGGATTGGTTTAAGTTATTGTGTTGTAGATCTGATAATTTAGAATGAAAAGAAATGATCTAGAATGAACAAACATGAGGCAGTAATATTAAAATAAACACAAGTTACAGATAGAAACATTTAAAATTAAATCCATATAACAACTATTGGTTTATTAAATACAGTAGAATCTCTACTTACGATTGCCTAAACATACAAATTTTCCAACATACAAAGTGAAATTTGATCAAATATTCGACTCGACACCCGAAGTAAGTTTCCAACAAATGATGTCGAAGTCATAGAAAAAAAAAATCTGAAAATGTAATTAAAATAAATAAGCTAAGTTAGTTTAAAGTTCACGTAGTGAAAGTTAGAGTAAGTTACGGTACGTAGTGTCCCTCAGTCACCACCTTGTTTTCTTTTTACATCTCTCTTATATAATGCATATGTTTTATTGCTATGTGTAATTATCTGCAGTATTTATTGAGGAGTCGTCGTCTGTTTTTGGGCTGTGAACGAATTATACGAATTACGGTGTATTCTTATGGTAACATTTGAACCATTATACGAATATTTTAACATACAAAGTAGGTCATGGAACGAATTAAATTTGTATGTAGAGTTTTACTGTATTATAAAATACTATACATTGGTCTGATAGGCTGCATGATGGTACCATCACATTTCAGCAAAAGGGTTTTTGGTTCGCATCCTGCGACCTTTTTGTATGGATTTTAGCAGTTTTTACGGTGGCCCAGAGGTGTCAACACAAATACAAAAGCCATAACAGAAATACAAAAGCCACAACATAAATACAAAAGGCATAACAGAAATACAAAAGCTACAACAAATACAAAAGCCACAACACAAATACAAAAGCCACAACATCTGGGCCACCGTAAGTTTTTCATGTGTATGTATTCTCTCTAGGTGAATTGAGTGAGTGTGCAATGTTGTTTGTCTCCTTTCTGTGATGGACTGGCAAGCATTTTAAGATGTCACCCACTAATACAAATATAAAATATGACAGAAAAATATATATTCAGTGGCTTGGATAGTCTCCACAGGACCCTGGATGGATTGTCTGACAAATTGATTAACATATACGTGTTAATCATAGTGGACACAATGGACAAAACCCATCATGTTTTCACAGATTTCCTAATAACTGGGTTGAGACCATTAAATGTTTTTGTTTTTTTAATCAAATCGCACCCCTAACAAAGAAAATACACTAAATTCAGACTTTTATCTTTTTTTTAAATTGCAATCATAAAATATACAATGGTAGAACCCAAATAGAATTCCTAGAACAAGTTTAAAATAAATATGCAAAAGCAGCATGTTTAAAATGTCTTAAAACTTTTTTTTATCCAGTTAGTACCAGTTTTATACATCTATTTTTTCATGTAATGAAAGCATTTCTACCATTTCCCTCGAAAGTCAACCTTCTAAAATAAGAGCTCTTCTGTTTTAGATAGCTACAAACACAAACTTTCAACTACAATATGTAGCTCCACTATTAAAGTATTAAAGTGGAAACAAGTCGAAACAAAGCAAAACAGTATTTTAAAAACTAATCTATTAACCCAAATTGCTATTTTTGTGGGTAGCTGCTGCATAAACAGGGTTTCAATATAAAGTGAGTTGGGTTAATGACAGATGCTTCAGTACAAGTGAAATTAGTCTGGACTTCACTTTTCAAATGGGCACACATGAAAGCAAATGCGTTGTTTGCTTTGTTAAAGCGATATGTAAATGTGGGCCCAATGTTATTATCTCATTATCTCTAGGCACAAAGTGTCAGACTTACGTTTAAGGATTTAGGCACTTGGCAACTGTACTTTGTTTGATAGTGCTTCTAAAAAGTTGAGGATAATTATATTTAAAAGAATGATACTTTCAGTTTATTGCATTAATTAATTCATTTTCTTTCTATCTTGGTCTACAACAAACACAGACAATGCGTAACTTTAGGCTACTTTTAAGTCTATTTGGTGTGTTTACATTTCAAAAGTGAACTTTTAATAGTCCTTCTTGATGCCAGAAATCACAAAATCCTGTCTTGTGGCTTCCCTAGAATTAAGTCTAAGAGTAAAAAGTACCACTGGATACATGATTCATAAACTGGAACTGTAGGTTTTTATTCTGTTCTTTTTGTATAGGGTATTTGGGTCATTCTTTAAGGGATTTTTTAGTGTTGACTTAACCATGGAATTTCTGATGAGGCAAATCACAAAGCAAACACCCTATTAAAATTCACTTTGAAACATTTTGACATTAATTTAATTTGTTTTTATTTATTGAAGTAGATTCACTTACACTGAGTGTGGCATTAAGATTTCAGGGCTGAGCAATTTCTGTTCATTTTTCTTTTGCCGGTATTGATTGACTGCATGTTTGTGTGTTAATGGTCTGTGCGGCTTCTTTTTCTGCAACGAGCATGCGTTCTTTTTCGATGCTTCTGAGGGTCGTGTAATGATATGTGCCTTCAGTTTACTGTGCGTGCACAGAAAATGCAACTGTTTTGGGGGGAAAACGGAGACAAAGCAACACATTAAGAGAAGAAAGGAAGTCTTGGGAAGGGGATTCCACTTTGCGTGGCAAAAAAATAATAAAAACGGCATAATTTCAAGCACAAGATAGTGGCTGAATATAGAACAATTATAGCAGAAATTTGGGTTGAGGAGTGGAGGTAGTCCTATTAGGGTTTTCAGGAGAAACTTGTCATTTCATTGATGTTGACAGTGACACCAGATGCCATTTTAATTGACACTGTGCAACAGGAGAAGAGGGAGTGACACAGAGATAGACAGAATAAGAGTGCTACCTCCTGAGGACAATTCGTAATTGGTAAAGTTATAAAAATAAACTATAAAATATTTCATGTAAAAAACCCTAGAATATTCACTCCACGCTGAGTGCACTTCACTTAACCGGAGCATTTGCTCAGGACCTGATAGAAAAAGTTGGTAAATCTTCACTCTTTCAGAGGTGAGAATACTTGGCACCCATCCTCCATTAAATAATCATAAACGTGCTGTGGTTGCTTTCATGCTGTTTTAAATGGGTTGCAGCTCCACAGAGAAGTCAACAAACCTTTTTGAAATGAAAAGTGAGATGATCGAAGATCTTTGGCTTGCTTATTGCATCCCACTCTTAATTAGTGGTGATTATTACTCATTAAATGCAGTAGGGTTATGGCACAGTCATAATTTGGTTAAAAAAACCCCTAAAAATTAAGGTTTATGTCTGGAAAAAACATGCTAAACTGTGTCAAAGTAGCTAAACTAGGATGGGTTTAACTTGTTTTTTTTGGTACTGTTCACCTTTTTTTGGCTATTTAGAGATTTCTCCAGCTGGGAGAAATGGTAGACCCAGATCTCCTCACCAGAGATGTTCAGTAACGAAGTAGAACTACTTAAGTACTGTACTTAAGTACCAAAATGCAGTATCCGTACTTTATTGGAGTAGATATTTTTTCCCCTACTTTTACTTTTACTCCACTACATATTTTTGATTATTTCAATACTTCTACTCCGATCGATTTTTCACGGGATGAATCGTTACTCGTTACTGTAATGTAAACGCAATGATAGTTAGCTCTGTCACGGTTTGGGAAGCTGGCTCCTCATTGGGCGATTTGAACGATCAAGCATAGCCTATAAAAAAAAGCCCCCGAAAGATTTTTAATTATAGCCTTCAAAAATTCCCCATCTAATCTGAAGAAGCATATCAAGGCAAATTAAAAAATACAATGACATATAAGCTAGTAAATAAGCGCTAGTTCAGTTCTCCCTGTTCACTCAGGACGTAGCAGCTAATGTTAGCTAAAGCTAACCTAGCGGGTTAGCTGTATGATAACGTTAGCTAAAGTTAACCTAGCTGGCTAGCTGTATGCTACTTGCTAGCATAAAGGCTCAGCTCAGGATTCTGACTCTGGAATAATAAATAATAGTAGATGAAGTGCTGTTGATTGCTAATGAAGATTAATTTTTCTGTTTTTGTAAACACCTGTATGGCCTTTCACAAGTTTGAAATAATATAAACAATATCTATCAAACTTTTGACTGCCTTTTTTTAAAATATACACAGTACTTGTACTTTTACTTATACTTTCAATACTTGAGTTGAATTTTTTTAAATACTTCCACTTGCAATACTTAAGTACAAAAAAAATGGAGTACTTCCGTACTTCCACTTAAGTATGATGTTTAAAGAATACTTCTACTTTTACTCAAGTAAATCTTTTTACATAGTACTTGTACTTCTACTCCACTCCTCTACTCCAGTACTTTAAACATCTCTGCTCCTCACCCCCAGGAACACTTTGGAATCCTCAAGGAGGAGGTTAGGAGTTTTACTGGGACGAAAGCTTTAAGGATTTCTCTCCAGAAACCCAACCTTGGATAAGTTGGATAAGCCAAAAGGTAGCAGCACTGTTTGGAAAACAAACTACACTCTCACAGCTTATATGGATATAAAAAATCACAGGTTGTGGCCAATGGCTCCTGACGAAATGTGATTGATGCACTAATACCGTGAATTGTGAGCACCCATTCGTTAAAGCAAATGTCTTTTCTGGCATTGAGGTGTCTATTACAGCTGAGAGACATCGCCATTGATGATCACCAGTGATTTGAGACAATTCCAGCTGCTTATCACTCTGGGAAGTGTAACTGAAGCCATCATATGATGGCTGACTGAACGCTTGGCTTAAAATCTTTATCTCCATCTGAAATGGAACTTCTGGGAAAAAAAACATATTCACAGTTGTGACCAAAGTGAATGCATCTAGTTAAATCACACGTGTTGAGAGCAGTTGTGGATAAAGTAATGTTCATTTAACCCTATCTTAATTTTTGTGACATGATTCTTATATTTGACAGCCAAATGAAAAGGTCAAATCTCTAACCAACAATAGTTTTATCTCTAAATCTGACAAAGTATTTTATTTTCTTTAACAAACACAAATTTTAGGGGGTAAGCATAAACCACGCATACTAATGAGGCAGAAACTGAAATTTAAATTGCACTTTATGAAGCTTATCAGTATGTAGATCCTCACTGTACTGTTGCATCCACATTGTGAGTCGTTTTGGATAGAAGCGTCTGCCAAATGCACCAACATAAATGTAAATTGAATCTAAAATATATATGTACATATATATATATATGGAATATAAAAGCAACATGTCAATGTTCAAGGGAAAGCTGTTGAAAATAAAAGAAACAATAGGTGGCAATATGACAAAACACTAATAATTCAGGAAATGGGTAACTTACAGGTTTTATTTACCTATGTATTTTGTTAGACTTACAAAACTTTTCTTTATTTCACAAAAGAGAAACTTTATGTGTCTTAGTATTCTCAATTCTAGGTAGTGTGCACTATAATATACCTGTATGTTCAGACATATGTTCACTCAGAGCAGTGGCATGCAAAGCTGTTCTCATAATTTTCTACAGAAATTAAATTGTCTTTCAGAAAACGTATTAATAGAATCCTCCCCGTAATTATCACTGATTGAACATCAAGTATGGTACAGTCTGTTTAGACTGTTAATGTCCATTCAGTCTCTGAGCTGACCAAATCACAGCTTCTTCTCAACCATCCGTTTGTATTTCTGACCCAATCCCAAATAAACTGATCCTTAATCAGCACTTTCATATCTAATTGAGTAACTCTCTATTTGTCAGCAGGCTACATATCATATACACCCAGGACCTATCTGTGTTTTGCATGTTCTCCCTGTGTACTCGTGGGTTCTCTCCCGGTTCTCTGGCTTCCTCCCACAATCCAAAAACCTGCATGTTAGGTTGATTAGACATTCCAAATTGCCCTTAGGAGTGAGTTTGCGTGGTTCTTTGTCCTTGTGTGTCTCTGTGTGGCCCTGCAATGGACAGGGCAGACCGGCCAGGGTGTACCCCGCCTCTCGCCCATTGACCACTGGGATAGGCTCCAGTTCCCCCCGCGACCCCATTAGAGAATAAGTGGTAAAGATAATGGATGGATTACGAAAAATAAACATTGACCTAAAAAACGCACTCTTGGGCCAAAGCTGCTTGCTAATAATTAACCTGTATCCAACCTCACGATTAGGTCTTGAGTTAAAAAAAACCCCACTTCTTTTCAAGGTACACAGAAATAACCTTTTTTAAAGGTGATGTTGTCAGGATTCAGAGCATTTCATTGCATAGAAAAAAGTAAAGAGTCAAGTCACTTGAAAGTTACCAATATTTTTGGCTCTTATAGCCGAATTTGGCCTGTGCTCTTGTTAAATCTCACTGATAAATCTCAGAATTAGGGTTTACCTCTTTTCAGGGGGATCTGTGAAAGCCCTGCTGGAGGATTCATTCTCAGTTATATGTTTTGAATATCACTTGGGGTCATTTTTGCAATTTCCAGCAATGTCTTTTTCAGACAAGTGCCCTTTCTGAATGATTTGAAAGAATACCTTCCCTGCATACAGGTTTACTGACTTTTTATTTTAGCTTCACCTCTTAATTTGTTTTACTTCTTGAGACTTTTGTGGTTTCTGGACATACAGCTGGTTGCACTGATTAAGTTTAAGCTATTCAACCAGCTTTCATCACTCTAGGCTGATTCGATTTGTGTTTTTTTGTATTTCTCTATGAATTTATAGAGTTCAAGGAAGAATGAGGACCTTCTTCCTTGAAATCTATACATTTTTATACTTCTTGCTAGTAACTATACATGAGTGCATTTGTGTCTTTCCTGCAAAGTGTATGCTCCTCTATAGGAAAAAAAATGCAGGGCATTAGAAGGATATTGGGAAAGGGATGGAGTATGAATGTATATTTCAGTTTTCGTGACTGAGAATAATTCTGTTTAAAATAGCATGACAGCAAATATATATTATGCAAATGAGTAGTTTTTAAAATTCCTACACTCAGTTTAGAATAACACATCAAGAGAATAAAGAAGTGTTATTATGAATGTGATATTCTCCAGTAGGATGTGATGGATGATGTGATGCAATTTGATTTATTCTAGGCTTATTTTAAATTCAATCAATATTGCCCAGTTTGCTCGTACAAAACACAGTCAATGTCCCCTGATGGTCCAGATGCTTTTGCAGAAGGTTTGCAACTCTGACAAGACTGATATTGATGGTTTGTTTTTGAGAGTTGCTGACTGAAATAACATTGACTTTTTGAGTAATACCTGCAGTTATCTTTAATAACTTAAACTGATCAAAATATGCAGCAGGGCCCTGGACTAAAGTACCAATTTCTGCTAATATAGTGCTTTTGTTGTAATATTAGCCATACCACACCAACTTCATATTGATGTGTTTGAATTTGGAGACAGAACATGGATACATTGGTATATGGCAAAAAAAGCAGTTATTACCCACTATGTTTATTATGTCCAGGTACCTCAACTCTAAGGGTATTTGGTCAGGCTGTAAGATTTGTTTGTCACCATGCTGCCTTTGATCCTAAGACCACCAAGACGGACACCTTCGACACCACGGCTGTGCCTAGAAATTCTGTACAGAAATGTTATGAATAGAACAGGCAATGTGAACCAAGCTCTGACTCCGGACGTACAGGGACCTAACAGACCATAACAAAGGACCCAGTACCCCATACTCCCGGAGCACTCCCCACAGGATACCCCGAAGGACACGGTCGAGCGCCACTCCAAGTCCACAAAACACATGTGGACTGGTTGAGCGAACTCCCATGCACCCTCCAGGACCCCGCTGAGGGAATAGAGCTGGTCCAGTGTTCTACAGCTAGGACGGAAACCACACTGTTCCTCCTGAATCAGTAGTTCGACTATCCGACGGACCCTCCTCTCCAGAACCGCCGAATAGACATTCCCAGGGAGGCTTAAGAGCATGATCCCCCTGTAGATGGAACACACCCTTTTGTTCCCCTTTTTAAATAGGGGGACCACCATCCCATTCTGTCAATCCAGCGGAACGGCCCCTGATGTCCACGCGATGTTGCAGAGTCGTGTCAGCCAATGCAGCCCCACAACATCCAGTGCCCTGAGGAACTCCGGCCGAATCTCATCCAACTCCGGAGCCTTGCCACCGCGGAGCTTTGAGACCGTCCCGTTGACTTCAGCCCCAGAGATTGGAGAGCCCAACTCCAGATCCCCAGGCTCCACCCCTCCAATAGAAGATGCTCAAGTTATTGAGGAGGTCTTCAAAGTTCTCCGCCCACCGACCCACAACGTCACAAGTTGAGGTCAAGAGCACACCAGCCCAACTATAAACAGTGTTGTTGGAGCACTGTCCACCAGCTGGTTCGAGGGTTACCACAACGACAGGCACCGATAACCCTGTGACCACAGCTCCGGGAAGCCAAGTGTCCAAGACATGCAGTCGCAGATCAGCTGAAATGACAACAAAGTTGATCATTGAACTGCAGCCTAGGGTGTCCTGGTGCCTAGAGCACATAGTCCAACAACAAAAAACCAAGTTCGGGGGGCATCATCCCCACCAAAGAAGGGACATTCCACATACATAGAGACAACTTCTGCATCCGGGGACCGGTTTGCCAAGGTCCCCGACTCCGGCAGCCACCTATTCCACATTGCAACCGACCCCTTTGGCCCCTCCTGTGGGTGGTGAGCCCAATGGAGGGGTGACCCATGTGGCCTCTTCGGGCTGAGCCCAGCCGGGCTCCATGGGCTAAACCCCGGCCACCAGGCGCTCGCCAATGTGCCCAACCTCTCGGTCTGTCTCCAGATTTGGGCCCCAATGACCCATGTCCCAGCGAGGGTACACCTGGCCAATTCGTGTTATTCATCATATGGGGTCACCTCACTTAGGACCTGTTTGCCTTGGGTGACCCTACCAGGGGGCTTTAAGCCCTGGACAACATAGCTTCTAGGATCACTGGGACACTCAAACCCCTCCACCAAAAAAGATGGCAGCCTAGGGAGTGGAAAACAGAAATAATATATGTTATTAAATCTTTCTGTGCGATATGGTACTAAACGACCGGTTCGTGGCCCAGGAGTTGGGGTATCACTGCTAAAGGGAATCTAAATCAGATTTTTTGCCAGTCATTATCATGGCCCAGAAAAATACATTCTCTCCTAATCCCTCTTCTCACTTGCAAGGTCTTCCAGCAGTACCAGTGCATCTGTTGAGCAGAATCACAATGGTATTTAAACTATGGTATTTAAATACTATGCTTTTTAAAAATTAATTTAAAAGGTCCTTGTAATTAGTGTATGGCTCACCAATGCAAGCATAGATAACACTGTTGTTTTGAATGCTTATGACAAAGTTGATCCTATCTTACTATTTCACCATCTGCAATGCCAGTTTCTACTGTACCAAAAATTAACATACACATTGGTCAGAGTTTGCATGAGGGATCATAAATTTTTCTGTCAATCAAAAGGAATACAAATAAATAAGATTGGACCATTTGCATTGAAAGTGACATATGCCAGTTTCAGGCACAGCTTTGTAATTACGCATCTTCTATAAATTAGACCTGGACTGGTCCTATTGTCTCACATTCTGGAAGGCAACCCCTACAGAGAGATGACAAAAGGTGATGTTGACGGTCAGAAACCTACAAACATGCTCTAAAAACATATAAAAAAAACATATTTTGTCTAAATTTCTGGAGAGGGCTATAATTGCAATGATGTAGTAGACATTGTGTAAGTCTAGGATTAGTTGAACTCTATCCATCATTCAATATACCTACATTTTATTCTTATCTAAATCTCTTGGTTTCTGCATAGCTTCTCTCACCCTTCCCCACTATTATCTTCCTATTAGGCATCCTGTCCATCTGTTCATCTATTATTTGATCTTTCTGTCTCCATCAATCTGTCTTTAACATCATTCGTCTGTTGCACCTCAAGTCTCCCTTCCTTCTCTTCTCTCTGTATCCAACTGTCAATCTATCTATTATCCATCTATCTCTCCTTTCTTGAGGCTTTTTAGTCTTTTTTCCTGCTCTCAGAAATCATGACCATGATCCCTGTGGAGAAATTTGTCCTGATAAAATGTCACTCACATGCAAACACTATAGCACACACACACTTATACACACACGCAAGAACACACACGTGCACATATCCAAAAAGCCTGTATTTGTCCTAATAAAACGTCAAGCCGGCAGCAAAATGAACTGTAATGACTTTCAGGCTGTACTAATGGCCAATAAATCCTGGATTAGGAAGCTCACATGCACTCTCTCTCTCTCACACACATGAACACACACACACAAACACACACACACAGGGTCATGTTTCATGGCGTGCTGCGCTGGGTTCATTCAGGAGTCAGATGGGTAAAGTTTTAAGCTGTTTTCTGCTGTTAATGACTGTTGTGCTGACTTTTATAATAACAGCATGGAAAGGAATCAGCAGGAATTAGCATGCTAGGATCATTTAAACCAATGATTCATGATGACTGGGGTTGAAAGTCATTCACATTCACACACATACAGTACATGCATGCACGCACACAGAGGGATATAGGGATCACACACAAGCACTTCCATCAGAGAATTTCACTTTATGACAGTTCAGAGTCATTTTCTGGCTAAATGTACAAACTAAAGTCCCGGAAGCAGTGTCTCTGTCGTCTGTCATTATCAGCTCAGTGATGGATTCATTTCATTGCCTTATTTTAGGCAAAATCAGCAGGATAAAGTGCAAATGAGAGGGAAAATTGCATGTGAGGGACTTTTAGGAAGCATTTCTACCTCAACACAGTTTCATGAGCTTGTATGTGGAGAAGGATGTATGAGATTTCACAGGGAAGGACGGCTTGACAGCAGTGGCCATCAATCAGGATACCTTTTAGCTCAGTAAAATTCAGCCGCTTTTGGCTGAAATAATAGAAAATCAATGTTGAATCAATTATAACTTTATATTTTACAGTTATATTGAACTCTAAAGAAGGTACTCAGGCCAAGTTAAACAAACAAAAAGCAGGGGACAACACCAAACCAGAGCAAGAAATCAAATCAACTTAACCCTTGAAAGACAATAGACGTATGGCAGCACTTCTTTAAAAAACACACACAAACCCAAACACAATTATTTCAGCACCAAGATCAAGCTTCTGTTTTACCCTTTTAGTGATGTATCTGTGGATAGTAAGAACAAAGACTGTATTATCATCTTTTGATTTGATCATTTTAAAGCAGTTTAGAAATGTTAATGGATGTGGTGAGTAAATCCAACCACTGGAAGGCCAGCATCATCATACATATCAAAAAGTGTCCAAATGTGAGCCAAACCAAGGCTAGGATCACAGAAAAGTTACACTGATGTCTGTTGACCACTACACAGGATGGTCTTGACATCTTTTTGACAAACAAAAGACCACACATATTTGGTGTTTGACTTTAAAAAGTCAGTAAGGGGAGCTACAACACAGGGCAATGTTCTTCATAACCTGTCGTAATATCTTATCATCCCCATGAACTGCATCAGCTCTTTTTTGTTGGTCTGGAAATTGCTTCACTGCTACCACTATTGCCTGCAATAGCTACTGTACATACAGCTCTGGCCCACAACATGCCTAGGGTACAGTATGTGACAGTGGCATAAGTAATTTTTTACATTAAATGTAAAATGTGCTGTAGAATGAAAATAAAGTTGAAACAGATCTTGTTAAAACAAATCTGTTCAATATGGCTGCCCCAAGTGTCACTTGATATTAGATGATGAAAGGTGGCAGGTGCAAATTTTAGGCCAAAAGACATTATGCATAAATACAGGCCATGATGTTACAAAAGAAGCAATTCCTTGTGCTCGTTTAATGACACTTGCCAGTATCCCTTTTGAAAGTTAAACTTATATCAAAGATATTAGACTTGGACCGACCAGACATGATAACTTTGTCCAACAGGGGCTAGACAATACTCGTAGTCATGAAAAACGGGTTAAAAAACGTAGCTTGGTAATGAATAAACTTCCCATGATCTGACACTTGAGAAGAAGCTGAGGAGGGTTTACATACAGAGGCAAACAGGTGAGTGGGGAGAGATGATTAAGCTCAGCAGGAAGGCATTAGTAATCACAAACCACGACACCTTACTCGCAGATCCAACCCAAACTGTCCATCTGGATAAGTAGGAATAAAGCGTTTGGGAAAAGCAGGCATGGGGAACCCAGCTAAAGCACGATGGATATACTTGAACAATATTGTATATATATCATTCGCCATTTTGAACCCATGGCAATTTATTTCAGTGTGCTTTGAAATAAATTATTCTAGTGGTACTTTAAAACACTGCATTCCCAACTCTAAAGATGATTTGATTTTACATTGATTTGGTTTAGTGACCTTTTCATACATACTGTATCACCCTTGCATATACATCTGTAAAACCTGGGTATGATAAACCTTGTTTATTCTGACGTAAAATGGTAGGAAATGTCTTATTATTGGAGGGTGTCACTTGATGGATTGATCAGGAGTGTAGCTTCATCCACACACATACTGCCGTTTCCATGAGCACTGAACCCTGGCTGACATGCTGACAGCAGAACAAGAGAAAAAAGACATTTTACAATCCAGTGGTGTGAACAAAGACATGAGTTCTTTTCAAACTACAACCCTGGAATTATTTTAAAATCTTTTTAAAATCTGTGAAGTAAGACACAATAATTGTTTAGGAATAGAGGGGTTGACATTCACATGTCATGACCATCTCCACATTCTCTGGGAAGTTTTCTGACCATCCTTTCATCCCTGTTTGTCCTGTCCACCACTCAGAGCGATTCTGATTCTTACATGTATGTGCTGTCACTCAAAAACGATTCTGACAAAGTTAACAATGTAGCACAGAGGTGATAATGTAGCATTTTCATTGTAATAGTTTAGGTTTAATCTTGAATAGGGTCCAGTCCCCATTTGAAATAAGCAGTACATAAAATGGCTGATTTTTGGGGGTTTTATCTAACCTAACCAGCTATAAAATTCCATCGGGCCCATTGCTCTTAGTCCCCAGGGAAACGTGGATTTGTGTCCAAATAGGATTTTTGATGAGCAAAATGTCATTATTGTAATGTGGGTGGTGGGGAACACTGTGAAACCTCAATGGGTTTCAAAACAGTACCATTCATATAGCTAGACTTCTTTTATAGTTTACGTATCAGCAGTTTTTTTTTGTATCAGCAGAGTTTTTTTAAGACACTTGTTCTAATGCTGTTTATCCAACATACGTCTCCAAAGTTGACATCCTCTACAACAGATATACTGATGACATGCAACTTTTTTTTTTTTTTTAGAACTTAGACTTTTATTATTTTTGCAGAGCAATGATACAACCATGCATTAAGGGTACATGACACAAATGTTGACAATATGAAGTTTTCCGTAAATAAACATCTTAGTTACAACTGTAGGTTCATCGTCATACAACACTTTGGGAGGAATAGCTAGACATCATATGCCAAGAGACAAACTTGTTGGGTTTATTTACAACAACATTACTTCTGCTGGCCCCCAGTGCAGGTTAAAAGTGTTTTTTTGAAGTCTTAATGAGTAGGTTATCTTTTCCATTTGGTACAATTCCCTTACTTTTTGGACCCCTAAGTCATAGGAAGGAGGCTCCAGCTGCATCCACCTTATTGTGATGCATTTCAGGGCAGCTGTAAAAAGGACATTTAACAGATATGCTTTGGCCCGTCCTTGCAAACCATCTGGTATAATACCAAGCACCGCAACTGAAACATCCTTTGGTATAACTCCTGGGAAAATATGGTTTATAGTTCTGTACACCTCATCCCAAAAGTTTTGAAGTTTGGGGCATGACCAGAAAACGTGTGTATGATTGGGGACCGCTGAGCCACAATTTCTCCAACACAAGCTTGGTACTTTAGGATCCATCTTGGCAACCACATCTGGGGTCCTGAAATATCTGCTAATAATTTTCCATTTATATTCCCGCCACATATTTGAGTTTGTAACTCTATGAGCCTCAATATGACATGCAACTTTAAAAATGAACCGCAACATCTTGGTTCAGACATTGAATCGCCTAAGTCAGTACTCGCAAACCAGTGTTACAAATTCTGAAACACATAACAAATGTGCATTTCAGGAAACAAATGAGCAAGTTCCTAAACACTTTTATAAATGACAAAATCTCCCAAAAAGGGAATTACACCCCGTCCCCTAAACACAGGTTGATAACAAAACCCAAGATGCATTAGGGCCAAACCAACCAACACACACCGTGGCATTCGCAAGGCAACCCTGACCACCCAGACACAGAAGGGCAACCATCAGAGATGAAGATAGCAAAAGGCAGAAATGTCCAAAAAACCATAACCTACACCCAAGCAGAAGAGCCATCTGTCCCAGGGTCAGCAGAGATCCCATCAGGACCCCTGAGGGACTCCACTGGACACTGCAAGAAAAACATGTTCAGCTCATTGACTATGTCCACTTATATCAGACTGATCCTCTGTTATATTATAGCCTGTGATATCATCCTTGACAACAGACCTCTGATACTGCACCTCAGAGATAACCGGTGAGTTGGAATAAGGCGCACTTTGACAGTCCCTGTTCTTTGAGTTGTCCCAACACAATATCCAACCTCTCCACATATTGCTCTTCTGGGCCCATAAACAAAGTCGTTTGTATATGGGCCAAGGAGAGCAACATCTGAGTCCAGTAAATTTCAGTACATCTGGAAAGTTTGCAATCTAATGAAAAATGCTGCAGGCAATTTTATATTCTCTTCATGGGCTACCTGACATATTCAGGATAGAATTTTAAAGGGTGCTCCTTAAATACAAAGCTTTCAATCAAATATAATGATCAGACACTGTCATGTTTTAAAGACTACAGACTTGAATATTTTCCCAATAGAGAACTTTGCTCTCAGACTGTAAATACACTTGTGAATACCCTCTCTATGTTTTAAAATCAGGCTTAAACTATACACTGGGGGATGGCTAAGGGATCCTAAAACAATCCGTAGTTATGGTGCTATAGGTCTAAGGATAAATAGTGACGAAGATTAACTTTATATATATATGTTTCATAATGTTCTTAAGAATAATTCAACTATGGAGAAACCGGTGAGTTAAGAGAATATGAGCTGATTTCCATCCATCCATGTCTTATGACCATTTAATCCAACTTTAATGGTGATACTGGCACTGATCTGCCTAGATTTATTTCATGATAATGTAAAAGAACACAAATTCTGTTTGTAACAACAACAGCAAATAGCAACACCTCAACATAAAGACCTCAACCTAAAATTGGACAATGACATCAGGTAGAATGGGACTTTTAACACACAGGAGTTCACAGGAGATGTGGTTCTGTCCAGTCAGATCACTTTACACTTCATGAAAGTACACTTATTATCAGCGCTACCATGCTCTTTGGCCAGGGCATACTAGAACTACTCATCCCCAGCCTTACAGAATAAAACAGGTATGTCAAGGTAAGGTTTGTGATGATATCAACAGTCAAGTGATCTGTTTTTTACATAACTTTCCCACAAGCTACCTACTAAAAGGAAAGCAAACCATCAGAACAAACTTAGCTTTTAAAGGCAGCATACATGCACAGATACATTTTGGGTTAGATCTGGCAAGGGGGAGGCTATCTTGGTCATAAGGCTAACATAACGTCCTGGAAAACAGCCATGATGCGTAAGAGGTGCAGGCTTGTAATAGAGGAGATACATCAACAGACATTTCTGTGGAGATTGCAGATGCAATAAACAAGATACGCTTCCTTCCCATTCATCCAATCTATCCATCCATGCGTTTTCCACCCCGCCTATTCCCAACAGGGTCGCAGGGGGCTGGAGCCTATCCCAGCTGACAACAGGTGAGAGGCGGGGTACACCCTGGACAGGTCAGCAGTCCATCGCAGGGCCCATTCATCCCATCAATTGCCAATTACCTTTGGTCTGCAAGGTGAGTCAAGCCAGTCAAACCACTCAAGAATGGGAACTAAATCACCTCGTCCATGAGCCAGAACGAAGGATATGGGCGGAAAAGAATGAGAATACAATTTTTTACAGACTAAATATAGTTTTGTATCAGAGATTTAAAACTATAATCTAGGATTAACACCAATGCATTCCAGGTCCTCGTCGTATATTAACCTTTAAGTGGTGTGCCTTTTTAGATGTGAAACAGCCTTTGGGACCCATAACACTTGAGTTCAATATTATCATATTTAAATCGTCATTAAATAAGAAACTTTAGAGAAAAGGTTTTTAACATGGTTTTTGACTCACCACATCTTATTGATTTTTAATACACCTGCTCTGTAGTAAACTTACATTTCAGTCGTAGAAGTTAACCCTTGTGTGGTGTTCATATTGTTGTTACTCAGCCAGTGTTCGAGGGTCTGACGGACCCGTTGCATTTTGTGGCTTTTAATGCCTCAAAATCACTTTTATATTAAAACACTTTTATATTAAAATACTGAACAGATGTTTACCTCATCTTAACTTCTCTCTCTCTCATCCAAAATCAATTCCAGGCCCTCTGGCCAGAGAACCTGTCGGCCATCTTGTTCGGTTATAAGAAACCACTCTGGCAAAGCTGTGCCAGTGTGGTCCCGCCCCCAATTTTAGCAGATAGACAGAGGGTGAAATGTGGGAGAAAATTAGAGCAAACAAACAATATATGGGAACTGTTTCTTTTGTTTTTGTGCACCTGGGGTTCCCACACAAGGTTGCAACATTGTGAGTGTGTGTGTGTGTGTCTGTGTGTGGTTCACAGAACATCAATTTCCAGACTTCTTTTAGCCCCGGGTCCAGTGGACCCGAACATCTTATATGTAATAGAAATGTGTTGGGGGGGTGTACGGTGTGTGGGCATTAAATATGAATTCTGATATATGTTCTTCACAGAAAATGAGCCAAAGCCAGCGAGTCTCAGTTTGAAAAATGAATTCATTGTATAATTTTTCTTTTAGTAAAAAATGAAAACGGGTCCCACAGACCCGAACACCACACAAGGGTTAAATATTCTTTGACCGATCAGTTATGCAAGGAAAATATTCTATACACTTATTTGATTTGCAATTGGCAAAATATGTTTTCAGATGTTCCATTTTTTAAAAATGAAGTATTTCTCCAGAGCAACTTATTTTGGTTGATGTGAAATGGCTCAACACAGCAAAAGTTCTCTCCAGGAGCAAAAACTGCTGCACATGTAAACATGATAGCAGAAGCTTCAAGCTAATTGGGAGGCAGAGTGATAGGAGAGAGGTAGCAGATGGGGTTTGTGCCACCCTACTATGGACTGTGTGTGTGTGTGTATGCTTTTACAAATACTGCAGGATTTTCTAATCCACTGGGACACAACTTGGAACCTACTGGTACCTTCCCTCACTGTGACAGTTTCAGCTCACTGAGTCGCAAGGGGTATATGCTTGTACATGGGCTTGCTACATATGCACGGACTGTGGTATCATGTCCATAAACTAACTTTTCAGTTTCAGGGATTAAATCGGAGCCCACTATGCTAATTACACTCTCTTACACATACATAAGTAACAAAACCCCGTGGATTGTCTTTGTCAAGTAACCCTCCCCTGTTTCACTCTACTTATCCCTGAATTTCCACCTGTTTTCATATTCTTTTATTTCAGTGGTCCTGCATTTCAAAGGGAGTGAAGTTTTTCTCATTCACACTAGTCCACCCACTCTCCTCGGTCTCTTGGATAGGATTGAGTTGTGTTCACCTTAAAAAGATAGAAGATAACCAAAAGTATTGAGATGAATATTCGTAAGTTATCATTGGCTTTTGCATAGAATTGATGACTAACATGGTGAAGTTTCTATACAAGTGTATATATATATCATATATATATATATATGTATATGATATTTGAGTGTCTTTCTTATCTTCTTTGTCATGGTTTCTGTTACAGCAGACATTTTCCATATAGCACTTTGTCTTCTGATGTCACTCCACTGAACCAAATGGGAACCTCTTGATGTTTATGTCTCAAAGCTATTCTTATAGAATGACATCAGGTGTTAATTAAACAATGTGACTGAATTCCACCATGACCAATTTATATCACCCAGCGTGTATGAGAGGTAAGACATGTTTGTCAGATGGGAACGGTCTGTTTGAAGGCACAGTGTCCAGGGGGACAGTGGTGTTAGACGGACCGACTAATAATAGCAGAGTCAGGCTGACATGATGGGAAGATGGAATACCAATTCACACCTAAACTGATGAGGAAACATGGGACCAAAGAAAACACAGCAATAATTGGCTTTACATTAAACTGTGGAGTTTTGATTTCTTAAATTGTATAAAATGTGCATTCACCTTTAATTTATAGCAAAGCATGATTTTAAACCCTGAATGTAAGTTTCTTTTTTATCTTTTGCCCCAGTACATACCTATAATTGAATTATCTTCATATTATCTTCATATTTTCTTCATATTAACAAACAATTAAAGGTCGAGTCAGTTTTAAGTTACCAAATCATTGGTATGAAAAATTTATTTGCTTATTCATTCCCCTCCATTGAATCATTATCTTAATATGATGGTGAGGTTTGAGTATTCCTACATTCCTGATAGCTGTCCATCAGACATGTAAGCCTGTGGTAGGGTCTCCCTGGGAAAAATTTGTCTCAAGAGAGGGTTCATTATACCTGTACCAAAGAAACCTGCTTCATCCTACTTCAATTACTTTTGCCCTGCGGCACTGACTCCCATAATCACGAAGTGCTTCCAATGGCTGGTCATGTCACACATCAGATCCATCCTTCCCTCCACCATGGACCCCTCCCACTTTGCAAATGAGTCAAGTTATTCACGGAGAATGCAATCTGGTCCGCTCTCCATCCAACCAGCGTGGACACATAAGAGTCATATGAGTCATAGGCGATTCATAGACTTCAGGTCAGCATTTAACACAATCCAAAAACAATTGATCTGTTAACTTGACAAGCTGGGGCTCAGCATCTTCCTTTATGATTGGCTTCCGACCACCATGCTACCTAACCACAAGCAGTATGAGTTGGTAACTATACCTAGAACAGAATTGAATCAGTAGGTAGAATAGTGACTAAAACAAAGTTTGCCGTGATGGTTTTTGTCTTACATGGTTTTCAAATGATGGTACTGACTACTGGCAAAAGCAACGGGCTTCTTCCTGGTTCCTGGGCGCTGCGTGGGGTGGGGTGGGGGGGCTACGAGTATCTGCATGCTCAGGGGCTGTGGTGACTGGGTCATTAGGGGTGCTTCTTGCCGTGCTTTCCATCCCCGATTATTTTCTTTCTCCCCCTTTTATGTATGAGTGACTGAACGCGTGGGTGTGCATGGATTACTCTGGATGGGGACTTGGTGCCCTCTGGCCTGTTCATGCTGCTCCCAGCTGGAGGGGATTGGGGCGCAAACCCCTCCTTTCCTCTCCTCGCTGCTCGATGCTAAACTCGCCTGCAGCTAGATTGGAGTATGGGGTGCTTTGCTGGGGGCGCTGGGGCACTTGCTGGCCCGCCCCCGCTCGCTGTCTCTGGTTGCCCGCTCTTCTCGATATGGCGCCGGGGGTTGGGGGTGCTTAGGCATTCGGTGCCCTGTGTCGCACACTTGTCCCATGCTTGGGTGGCCTGGGCCTAGTGGGGCTGGTAGGTTGTTTTCTCCTGGTTATGGGGAGCTCTGCTGGAGAAGGAGTACAATTTATGAGAACTACAACCCTTTTTGAGCATGTTCATGCACAATTTAGACTTTTCTCCACAAAATTGAAAAAATGGCTCAAAGACAATCAAGAGTGTGAGCACTAAACTGGCTTGTACTGTACCTTTTTTTTTAACCTCTCTTGTTTCTTATGCATCTGTGTGTCGTTACTAACCTTCCTCCGCCTTAATGCTAACACCTTTTAAAAGCCTAACCAGGGACAAAGGCTGCAAATTAGCCCATGGCTACAAGCCTTATATACTTGGACATTGGCCACCTGTTTGGTTGCAATGTTTAATTGTACTGTCCCTGTCAAATAAACAAATAAATAAAAATTTGAGTCTTTCTTAGTCCATCCATACTTACGCTCCCCTACCCCTTTTCTCCCATGGTGATGTTTAGCATCAGACTATGTCTATAACACATCAACTGCTATATATACAGTATGGCAAATGGGAGGGGTTTTGAGTATATAACCTCCCTTGACAAAGCAAATTTGTTTGGCATACCAATGGCAGTCAGGGAAACCATTCTTTTTCTCATGAAGCTGGACAGGAAAAGGGGAAACAATTAAAATGTGTTGTGAAACAATGACGGATTTGGTGCACATTTACTAGACAATATCATTAACACAAAAATACTTAGTATATTCAACTAAACTTAATTAAATTGACCGAGAGAGCTTATATTGAAATTGCACCAACAATAGATTGAGGCTCTTATGCCACTGAAACTAGATGAACCACAGGTGAGGACAAGGAGGGATTAAGAAACAGCTAACTACCATGCCAACCAGGAAAAGGAGACAACCACAAGGAGAGGAACATTTGCATAAAACTGAACCACTAACCAATATGCCCCGACTATTTTAGACATTTCACATAACCTAAGCGTATTGGACAATGAATGCATAAAGAGTGTCTCCAGGGTCTACGTATACAAAGCAAAGCACAGAAGTGAAATATCCACCTTGTTTTTTTGCTGATGCATCATTACTATGGTGAGGTTATCTTCTCAGATATGCTTATGCTGAAGACCAGTCACCAAATCAAAAATATTCATTTTGGTCCTGAAAACAAACCACTTTCACACACAAACACACATACACAGGAACTATGCTATTTTTTCACTATAGCCCAAAAGATAGCACTTTCTCTTCATATCATAACTTTGCCTTGCTGTACCACATGTAGTAAAGCTTAAACTCTCTGATACTTGTTCATCCTCAAGAAATCATGAATCATCTTTAACACAAACAATATATATATATCTTGTAGTTTCTCTTTGTCTTGACTTTGCAGCCACCATTTTGGCACATGAGATTATTACACATGTTGAATCGCCTATCTCTTTCACACACAGTTCTCACAGACATCTAGAAAGGTGGTAAAAGGGACAGACCAGGAACAGGCAGGAGAAATGAAATAGTAATTTAATCTATAATATGAAATAAAATAAGACATAAAATAGGGACGGGGAGGAAACGGGAGGCGGCAACTGCGAGGATCTGACAAGGACTGAGAGACCGAAGGGTTAAATACTGAGGAGGAGGATGTGAATAGGGAATAATGAGCATAGGTGCAGGGAGAGAAGCTGATGATCTATAAAAGAGAGAATGACAAGGATCTAAGACATTACCCAGGACAAGGAAAATAAACTAAGAACATAGAAACAGTATAAGAAGAGAAGGAAAAACCCCAAACTGCAAACGCAGACTGAGGATGAAAGCAGTGATAGATTATTCCTGTTTGTTTTGTTTCTATTCAACACAATGTGACTGACTGAAAAATTACCAGCCACTATCCTGTAATCAACCTCTTACTGATCACTGGAACAACCAGAATCTACAGAGCCATGTGATTATTTTTAGATATGACAGGACTCCAGAAAGCATAAAGTCTGAGGTGTACAAAGTTAAGAGAAATGGTGAGGGTAAAATTCCCTTTGGTGAGCAAGCCATTCTTTCAGAGATAAAATATTTGAGTGGCATACATTTAGGTCAGGTGGTCAATAATATAAGTAGCTAATTTCCCTCTGGGATTATTAAAGTATTTCTGATTCTGATTCTGATATGATGACATCTGCCTTTTTTTTGTCTGGAACATCTTGCATTACACAAGTAGAACCTGTATTGTCTTTAAAGCACTTAGGAAATTTAAAAAAAATCTATACTGAGTTGTTTGCTTTTAGATACCCATCTACCCCAAAACTGAAATTTAATTCCGGTTGTCATATTTACAGATATTATATTCTGCCTAATCAATACAAAAGTTGGGCATTTTAGATATACTGGTACAGTGGCACAGTGAAGAAAAAAATTGGGTTTTCACAATATTTTTGACCTGCGACACAAATGTTAATAAGACAATGTTAATGAATCCATATCGGGTAGATATATATTTGGTTGCACAAGAGAGGAGTTAAAAATAGGTCCCTCATATGGATCTGAAAAAAAAAAAGTGAATGCATTTGCAATGATGACTTTGTTTGTGGGTATCCGTTGTATGTGCATGTGTCTACACGGTGGAAAATGTGCATGCATTCCCTAAATCACATCACATGGCTAATGTAGATGTTAAATTGAATCGGCTACGGCATAATTTGTCCAGTAGATCGTTACTGGTAATACGTCTGTCATATTAGCGAAGCATTCCTCATTTGTACAGTAAAATGTTTTCCCTGTACTCACAGGAATGACTGCACTTAAGTGGCTGGATTTTTTTTTTTATCTGTGTTTTCCTTTGTCTAGCCTTACAAACAAGACAAATGCCAATGCACACACTTCATTATGACTTAGAATGTATCTTAGAATTACTTATTCTACCCACCTTTGTTCCTAGCTTGGCTGTTATCAGCTCCAGTTTCCTTCCAGCTGATTATCAGTGTTTTTTTACACAAAAATTGAACAACTTTTTTGTGAAAGTTTAAAGCTTTGACGCTTTGTTTTTGGATGATTGCTTTTCGTTTGACCTGTCAGAAATCAAACGTGGTGCAGCTCATGGTCTTGCTTTACGCTGCTGCCTGATAAACACCACGCCACTGTTACCGCTTGTCATAGCAACGATCTTCATTCTCTGGATCACTTCTCACATCTGCTTACATCTGTACAATTGAGTCGCCATGCACCACAGCTGTTCTTGGTTAGTTCAAGTTCTGTTCAACAATCTACTGGAAAGAAATCACATTCCCGATATGACTTCCAGTTCGCTAACCTCTCTGACCATACCCTGACCAAGCACTGTGAGCTCCAGGTACTGGTTGGAGAGTTCCTGGGGTTTCCCATTTTTCCTTTCACAGGTAGGAAACCGTCCAAGAAATAAATGTTCCTGATAACACAGCTCTCCGCCACCGGTTCTGTAAAATACACAACTGTTCACTGTTGCATGACGCATTTGCTAAAAACATTGGGAAAACAAAGTGCTGGTCGTGGCCCCCGCGGAGCTTTTTTGGGTGTCCCAAAGTTTAATTTTTTATAATAAGCAGTTCTAACACATACACATTAAGGTAGTGTTACTACATCTGGAGTTTTTGTATTCTAAGGGAGGTTGAAGAGATAAATGGATGGAATATGTTGTGGACCTATATTATCAGTTTTGGATTTCTTTTTGACCTAAGAGGAAACAACAGTGTAACCAAAATAAAATAGGTTATATAAAAAAAACTAAAAATTTGAAATGTCTTTGTTGTAGTTCCACTTGATTAGATTCGATTAGATTGAAATTTGTTGATGCCTTTCAAAGGGTTCCCTCAAGGAAATTCCAGCAGCATCATTCCTGTACATGTCTAAAGTTAAATAACTGTGACGTTAATGTTTGTGACCTATATAAATTAAAGATACGTATGTGTCTGTGATAGGCAAGTATCTCTATCTAATTCTCTATCTAATTTACTATCACAGGAATAAAAAAAAGTTGTCTAAAACGTTAATATATGTAGCAGGAAACTGATTTCAATTAAGTGAAGCCCCCAAATGTGATTCTGTGCTTCTCATTAACTGCAATGAACTGTTGAGCAATTTTATCTGCTATTGAGTTTGTGCATTTTATCTTTATGGATAGGTTTTTAATCTCTTATAACCTATGAATGCTTGGCTTTGGAGGCTGGTTCCACTTGTACAAAAAAGCAATAAGTCCTAGACTCTGGATCAGCTTTAGCTCCTTTGAATCTCTGACTCACAGTTTTTATCATCCAAGGTGGAAATCACAAAGCCCCTCATGCTTTTTTGTTGTGGATCGTCCACTTGGTCATTATATATCATAACTTAATTTTGTATTTAGAATGTTTCTGTGCATTCAATCTCTTTGAACTAACAACAATAGCTTCTTCTAAACCAGCTGATGTTTCGGAGATATAGATACAATACTTTTCAAGAATTTTTTTTCCTTAGTTATAACTACAAATTCAGAAAATTGTAGTGTTAAGACATATTTTGCTGCCACTAGCTACGGTTATTTGACAGCATGATATATATTTCCATTATTATGCTGATGATACTTAGTTCTACCTATCTATGAAGCCAAGGTAGTTGATTCATCTTCAGCTATGTCAACATAACAAGTTGGATGACTGGATTTTCTTCTTCTAAAGTCAGACATCACTGAACCTTTTATCTTTAGACTCAAGCATCAGAGAGAAACTCTTTAGTTGTACAATTACTCGAAATGGCATTTCAATGGACTATCACCCCATAGTGAGGTTAACTTTGATGAGAATATATCCTTTTACTCATATATAACAGGTTTCTAAGATCACCTTCTTTCGCTAAGCAGTCTTGCCAAAGTATAGGACATCTCTCATGCAGAAAAATGGGTTGCTTCAATTTAAAACTATTATAATTCTTTATCATTGGACTGTCCCTATAAATCTCTGACAAACATTTAGAAAAGCCTTTAGCTGACATGAAATGCTGAGGCAAACTAGAGAGAGAGGTCATGGTTATTGGTTTATCCTTTATTTACTGATTCCTTGTTAAATTCAAATAGCATTCAAAACATTTAAATTGTGCTCCTCAAAGCTCTGAACAACCAAACTCCATTAAATTTTAAGATCTCATAAATAGATATCTTCCAAGGAGAGCCCTTTGTTCTCAGACTGCTGGTGTATTTGTGGTCCCAAGATGTTCTAGAAATATGATGGAACTGAACCTTCTGTTACGAGGCCCCACTTTTATGGAACAAACTACCAATATATGTCCATGAAGCAGCCACAGTCTCTGAACTGGATTAATTTGGAGCTGGAGTTGATTGGATAACTGATTGTTGTATCACAATGAATTGGATGCTAATTGGTTTGAATTGGATTGTATCACTGATGTGCATCGAGATGTTGTTATTGAGTGCTATAGAAATAAATATTAAGTAGTGTTCTTAATTTTTAATTTGAGTAATCCTCAATGGACGAATATATATATATATTTTTTTTTATATATATTTTTATATGTATATATATATATATACACACACAGAGAACAGGAAAGGTGGGTGAAGCATATAAGAGGGTGATTTTAGTTAGTATTAAGAGTTTAATGGACAATAATGCTGGAGTTGTTTATGGCTTTTTCAACACTGAATTATCTTTTTAAGTGTACATCACTCTGTGTCCACTCTGTTTTGTGTGTGCGCAAAACACAACAATGGCAGCTGTTTGATGTCCATATCTATATGAAATAGTGTGCGCGGTCATCCTGTTCAAGCATGCACGTGGGAGGTTAATTTCCAGATTACATTAAAAGCCTGATTGTTGTGTTCTGTGATAAATTGGGCCTCATGATGTGGGACTCAAACGCACCGCGATGGTTGATAGTGGTAGCAGTTTCAGCATTTGTGCGAGTCCTCAAAGAAACACACTTTTGCTTTATATGTAATTACACTTTACACTCAAATGAGTTTGGTCCTCTTATAAGACAGCCATGTGTGACATTCAGGGTGACAGCCCCCTCCACCCCCTTAGCGCATGCCAATTGTGTGACAAAAAGCAGGCCACCACTTTCCTTTCTCTCGGCATTGGGTGGCCTAAGTTGAATCCTCTTGCAGCCAGGTGCGTTCCACTGACAGCTCTGACAGCAGGCTAACCTCCTCCTGATGTCTTCTCTTCAACAAGAATAGCAGACTCGGGTGTCAAACTTCTGGCACTGCTAGGGGGGACAGGAGATTTCGACACGATGAACTATGTGACGATTAAAATATTTTTTTCTTCACATAGATGTGAAAGTGATTACAGTTTATTACATTTAGATAATTAAAAAGTGAGCAGTGGATGAATACATTAAAAAAAGACAAGTAATGTTGTATATTTTAATAAAATTATAATAAAAAAAAAGTATGTATTTCTATAACTGACAGTCACATGTATACCGTAACATTGTATACTCAAAATAAATTCTTCATTGTCATTTGACCATTTATTTAATTACTGACTTTTATTTTTAGGTATATTTACTTGTATGTTATTTCTCCCGTGTTTTTCTCGCCCTATTTATCTCCAAATTTTTATGTGTGTGTTTTCTTTTGACATTTTCTTGTCAACAGTTTTTTTTTTCCAACCAGCTTAGATCATGTTTCAAAATATTCTCCCCGAATCTTGGAGTGGGCCAAGGTACTTATAGTAACAAATTAATAAAGAGGGACTGTCATTTAAAAGTCACTGATGGGCCTGCTTAAAATATCAGTTATTTTTTCAAGTTAGAAAAATAAAATAGGCCATTTGACTGACTGAATTGTTAAATGACTGTCTTTAATGTCAGAGTATGACAGTTTCAATTCTCTGTACTTGACTGGACCGATCAATTTAGAAATAAAGAAAAATTGCATATTTGGAGCTTAATAGTGTGACTCCTGAGGCTTTATTGTGAGGTTTTCCAAAGCAGGAGAAGATTGACAGAAATTATAGGGGAAGTTGTAGCTCAGGAGAGGGGCGGGGGGGGGATTTGACTGTAGGTTGGTAGTCTTACTCCCTTGTCAAGGTGAGCAATTTACCACTTACTGAATAGATAATGGTTAAAAATCGGTTTTATACACTAAAACACCATTATAGTTTTACTATATTTTCTCAAAATTATTTGGTTTTAATAAGAGGGTGTCCCAGTTTTCTTTCCAGTAAATCTTTACAGAACTTTACAGAAACTATCTCTGATTTCTCTCCTAGTGTGGTGAGTAAAAAATCCATCCATTCATCCAGGTGTACAGTTTATTCCTAGTAGGATTGCTGAGGATCTGGAGCTGTGATTGTTTAATTTTTTTTTGTTTAGTTTTTTTGTTAGCAAAGTAACTGTCACTATATTCCTTGATTTGGTTGTAAAATCACCAAATTTGATATCACAACCCAAATACTGAATATGTACTTTTACAATTCAATATGTAATAATATACATAAACTCGTCAAGTCACCGATGGGAACAAAGTAGTCCATCAAGGTAGAGGTATCACTGGAATTTAAAATAATAATTTTTAATATATAGCTAAAAGCATTGGAAATGTTTTCTCTTCACATTTTTCTCTTTTATTGGAAAACCTTGGCATAATCTGTTGCCATGTGCCTGTCCTTTTCTGTTCTACATAAGCAGTAATAAAACACATTTTATATCATACTATATTAATAAAAAGTATGTAGATATGCCTGTTAAATCTACATGCAGTCAGGCAAGTCTTTTGCGGGTTTGTTCATGTGAGTCTGTATGAGCAAAGTTCTTCATTCATTAGATAAAATGCAATGGAAGTTGAAAGAAAACTGTCAAAGAGAGCAATAAAATTGAAAATTGGAATGTTCAATGAATCATTTACTAGAGCTTTGAAATTTTAATAAAAGTAAATGTATGTAGGACGGTCAAAAGTACTGGATTTAAGGGGTGTAAGTATCAGTTACTGGTGTCAGATCTATACTCCTGTGAAGACTGATACTTAACACTTTCCCTGTTTACCCCATCTGTACAGGTGAGTAGTGGGAATCGTAACACTTTAACACATAATTATCACAACAGCAATGATAACAGTGATACTAGCCCTGCATTTACTTATCGAATTAATACGAACATTTCCAGTATCGCTATTATATCGTATCACAATCAGAACCCCTAAATAGAGATTTTTGAAAGAAATTTTCATAGTGACCTTTGGCTTTTTAACACATAGTGTACCTCCATGGACATTGTTTAGATGTTTTGATGCTGACCTCTTTTTCAGCCCATAGTATGAACACATATCCATAGTTCATAGACTTGTTCCTCACTGCTTATTATATTCCACCACAGGCTAATGCTAAATTAGCACGGGGCAGTCCAATGCCGGTCAGGCATGTCCAAATGATATGTCCACATTAGCAGGGGACTCTAACCATGCAAATCTCAAGTCCGCGTTACTCAGATTCCACCACTTTGTTGACTTTACATCGAGAGGCGACAACATCTTGGATCATGTCAATTGCAATAGCTCAAAGGGCAACAAAATATCTCCCTCCTTTTTCTGGTCTCGCCACATCGGCTTTTTTTTATTCCAGCACACAGACCACGCAATCCAGACTGAGGACAAAATGCGATCGAGTCTTTAGTGTGGCCCCCTCAAAGCTCTGGAATAGCCTTTTAATATAAGATCTGCCCAGACCGTAGACGTGTTTAAGTCCTCTTTAAAAACTCATTTAATTGACATGGCTTTTAACATTTTAACCTTATGTTGAGGTAGAGCACCTTCCTACCTTTTTTACCTTTATACCTCTTTATTTTACATTAAAATTATTTTATTTATTTATTTATTTAATCAGGACAGTACACATTAATGAACAATCTCATACAGATTGTAAATGAGCCAGATTCTAGCATAGTTGCTAATTCGCATCTGTCGTCCTGAGGCAGGAAGACCAAACAACACAAGATCACAAAATACAATATCAGTTAAAACAGAGAGACACACGTTCAGACAATGACATCACAAAATTAAAATTAGTGAGTGCATGTCTACATTAAAATTACATATATGTATGCAAATTATGTTCGCTTTTCATGTTTATTTTTACCTGTACAGCACTTTGGCAACTTCGGTTATTTCAAATGTGCTCTATAAATAAAATTTGACTTGACTTGACTTGACTTATTGTGAGAGTGAAGCCTCCACTCAGGTCCATTGGAGCCTATCCAAAGGGGAGCTATGGACCGGCTACGGGGCTGCACTGAGGTGCCTGACCGGGACCTTTTTAAATGGACCGATACACATCACCACAATGACCGTAACTCCTTCACCTAATCCTTAATTGACCTCCTGCATTAAAAGAATTAGCACACTTCCCCAACCACAAGCCATGGATGAACCGTCCTTTGATTAGTCTGCTAAGGGTTTGGGATGCAATTTTCTGCTCAAGTGATGGAGAGGCCTATACAGCCGTAAGGTCCCCTGCACCTTATAGGAACAACAGAGGCCCCCACCCTTGGTGCTGACCCACCATAAGGGGAGGCAGTCTCTACAACATATCGATCCCTGTGGTTTGATGTACCACGTGAACTCAGTGAGTGAGCAATCAGGCTCCTCAGCGACTGTGGGCCAGGGGCACTGACACCAGTGGTGATGAAGTGTTTTGAGCTTCTCATCCTTGGGCACCTGAAGAACCCCCACCCCCCTTTCCTTCGCTGGACCAACACCAATTTCCCTGCAGGGCAAACGGGTCAAATGGGGATGCAGTGACACCGCCCTGACACACCAAGATCTGCGGGACAGTTATGTGCGGATGCCGTTCCTAGACCACAGCTCCTTCCTTTCCGTCTTTCTAAATCTAATCCACACTGATCCTCCACAAATGATGAATGACGCAGAAACCCCCCCCTCCCCAATTCTCTCTCGCTCATTTTCTCCACCTCCCATTATGCACAGCGCAGTTCTTAAATCACTGGAACATTCTAACGAATACACGTATGGTTCGAACCTTATGGATTCTATTCTATTTAAAAACATATTTTTTCTTTTTTTTTTACTGGTACCTTGTGGACTGCTCTGTGAAATTTTCATTTTACAGCACTCTAAAAAATAAAGTATCTTATTTCATTACTTCTGTGTATTTGGAAAAGAAATCCAACTAGTAGTATTATTTTCTCCATCCATTAAGATACTTAAACTGAAGACAAATAATCAGCTATCATACGCTTCATTAATTTAAAGTATTGCTCTCAAAAAAATAAAAATACACACTCAAACATGCATTTGGATATCATGTTTAGAGGCAACAAGACAGACAGTTTCACATGAGCGTGTATAGTCAATTCTCATGAAAATCCATTTGTATGCAATCTTTTTTAACGTCCTCATGCTCTACATCTTAAAAAAAATACGGGGATTTATTCCTTACAAGTTGAAAACTGTTACTGTTCTAGCCTAGCAACGCTAGAGTGAAGAGGCTTTCACTTATGCTAAAAAACTATTTAAGCAACATTGACACTCCATGTAGCATCAAATACTTCAAATATTTTGCAACTAATGTGTTTAGGGCCTCAGACCTGAAATTAAAATACCCAATATACACACCAGTGTCCTGTATAAACTATTGTCATATATATTATATACTATATTGACATGTAGGGTATATTGACATACCAAACTAGACAAACAATATATATATATATATATATATGGCATATATGTGCTCTCATGAGCGTATGTGAGAAAATATAGGAATGGAGTACATGGAACAGAGTGCACCCTGAACATATATTAGTCGTCGTGGTAAATAATATGGCCTTTTATATCTCCTGCTATCGCTTCCTCAGTCAAACTCTGAGACACACACACAGTCCCACACACACACACACACACCTGTCATGGCTAATGCAGAAGAGGTGGGTAGGGGGCACGGAGCAAGATGTCAGTACTGTCATCAGGCAGGCAATGAACTGCAGAAACCAGATAGTGACAGGGAGCGTCAAGGAACGTGTGTGTGTGTGTGTGTGTGTGTGTGTGTGTGTGAGTCTGTGTGATGAAAAAAAATGTAGAGAGAAACAGAGACCAAGAAAGACTTTCTACTACCTGAAAACGTGCCCATGTGCCTTTTGTTCAGGCATGGAGTATATTTAAAATTCTCGAAGAGATTGTAACAGCACCTTCTTTATAAGAGAAAAAGATCAATTATGATATTATCACCTTGGAAAAGGAATGGTTGCCGGTAAACTTGCCTCTGTGTGGATGACAGTGGCATCCATCCATCCACTTTCTTTCTATCCCATCAGACATCGGGCGAGAAATGGGATTCTCCCTGGACAGGTTGCCATTCCATCGCAGGGTGACACAGAGACAAACAACCACCCAAAATCACGTTCACTCCTTGGTGCAATTTGGATTGTCCAATTCACCCAACAGGCACGTCTTTGAAACGGTGGGAGGAAAATGCACCTCTCGAGGAGAACCCACGCAGAAAGGGGGAAAGCATGCAGACTCCACACCGAAAGGTTCCGGTTCTCCTAGGGACTCAAACCGGGATCCCTCTTGATGTGAAGCTACGGTGCTAACCACCAGACCGCCATGCCGCCCTGGATGATGGCAATGTAGAATAATGAGTTTTAGACTTAACCATAATCTCCAACCTTGACCAAGAATTTATTTTACCAGGCAATCACACATAAGTAGTGAAATAAAGGATGCAAGGGGAAAAAAAGCTTTTTGCTTATACCCTAGGGTTAGATGAAAATTCAGACCAGGTCACGGCCTTTTATTTTTCTTAACCAAATTCTTCCAACAAAAAAAGGCCGTCGGTGGCAACAGGTGGGTTTTGATTTTGACGCACTTGGCTTTATCACACCTGACGTTCCCCATCCAAACCACAACCCCCATTCAGATATACCCTGGCTGTTTCAACTCTTCCAAATTAATGGGAGGAGCTTGGAAAACTACCAAATAAATCCTAAAAATTAAATTCAAAATGGTTCTGTGCAAACTAAAACATATTTTAACCCTCTAAAATTAAACACAACATGTGAATGACAAAAAAGTTAACTTAAATGGCCACAACACGTGCTTTAAATTAGCTGATCACATAAATCTATACTGTGACCTATTTGACTGTTCTTTTTACTTTATTCGCAGAGCATTACGATAACGCCAGACTGCACCATATTAGCATGGATTTGTTGCAAGCAAGCAGGAAAATGTCTGACGTTTTTCTCTGCGAATTGGTCAACATAGATAGGAAACGAAATATAGATATTCACCACAACTATTATAAATCCCCACTGTTTTTTCTTATGCTGTACTGCATGTGAGAGGGGATTTTCACATTTCATAATAAAAATAACCATGTGTATACCTGACAGACTCCCACCTCTTGTCACCTGACTAATAGAAACATGTCCAAGATGATGAACATATACTCCCGACCCAATGACATTAATTGACTTTTTGTGGCAGCTAATATCAAAATCAATCAAGGAGAGTGGGCCTATACCTACATTGACCATGTTCGACAGGGAGAAAAGAGAGGCGTCAGGAGAACAGTGACAGAGGTGGCTTGAAAACCATTTAGTATTAAGGTGAGCACAGAGCAACATATTCTGGATGCTCCCTGGTGAAACAGACCAAAAAGCCAGATTCATACTTGGTTAAAACCCTAACCAGAACAGCAAAATGCAAAAGTGTTTTCAAAAACTGCTGAAGTGTAACTGATATAACATGGTTGTGTCAATCTTGCTTTATCCCTCACATACTTAACAGGATAAAACGACTAGAAAAAAAACACTTTCAGGATGACATACTTTAACAGGGAAGCATTTCTATGAATTGTATTGTCTCTCTGATGCATGTAAGGGCACATCTTTAAAGGTCACACCATCAGCCATTTTTAAAGGTTGGTGAAAGAGAAAGAAGTTGAAGAGAGTGTGATGATGGCTCCTAAGTTCAGGATTAGTGTGTTCTACCGATGTTACTCCTAAATCTCTGGATTTCAGTCTGTCACATAGCCTGTTATTCAACTATGAAACAGTCACGTGGACAGAGAAGACGATGTACAGGGTGTACTCAAAGGTGGAGCTCAAACAGGTTTTTGTCCCACAAAATGCCTGTCATCCTTCTGAGAATGTCTTTTTTTTACATTTAAATTCTAAAGCCTTGTTTCCAGACACTAGCACTGATGTCCAGTGAATATTTGCAAGCAAGAGGACTTCCAGGGGGAAAGTTCTCTTCTCTTTTCAGCTAAACATGAAAATATACTTAAATAAAACTTAGAAGAAATGTCTGACATTTACATTACTTTTAGATTACACATTTGGCCCTACATCTTAAGATTCCAAGTTTTACAGCAATACAAGTTTTATTTTCATGAAACTTCCCTGGACTTAATTATAAAAAAGAGAAACTGAATATTGAATATGCTTACAGGTTTTGTGAGTAATTTCGGGATTAATAGATACTGTGTGTACTACAGGATCTGTTTCCTGGCTGCAATACCCCAGAATAGGGCATATTAGGAGATTTTGTTATAGAGCTATTTTCAACTCTCTGGAATATTGATGTTCCCTCAGAGGAACTCCAGACTTACATTTCTGCCATGTTATGTGAATAAATTTTTATTTATGTTGGTTTGGAACAAGATTTTTGTAAATCATTTGGCCAAGAGGTGGGAATCTCTCTACCAATGCAGTGCTACACACACCCCTATTAATGAAACTCCTCTGATGAGGAGACTATGAAACTGTAACTGTAAGATGATATGAGGAGCAAGAGTATTGATTTAGATTTTTTAATTGGACCTCTCAAACATTGCGTGGCTCGCTATGTACATTGGTTTTTGTACTGTTCAGGTCCAGTGTATGCTGTTTGCCCTCAGTTGGCCTAATATGCCAAAAAATAAACATTTGGAATAAATCATTATATTACAAAGAGTCAACAATCCTAAAGAATTTAAATAATCTTTTGTACTGAAAAGAAATGGACAGTGAAGTCAGTCATGTTAAATACACTGAAAATAAGACATTAGTAAAAATTAATCTTTTTCATTGAATTAGTCACATGTTTGAGACTATTTCAGCATGTTTGTTTGTATAGATGTCAAGACAAAAATCAAGAATTAGCTCAAGGTGCTCATATTGTTGAAATATGTTGTATTTGGTAAAGAAAAAATGAGGAAAGTAAATATCAATTCTACTTAACACATAACTTTTTTTAACTTCTCCAAACCCGTAGCATCAGTATCATGACTTTGGTCATAAGTAATTACTTTTCATTTTAAATGAACACTATCAATTTGAGTTTGATTTTTTATTTTCACTTAAAGAATGCACGTGCATCCACAAATCCACATGAAAACAAAGTAATACATTTCTTCTGAAAAAAGCCAGGAAACAACCCAGGACCAAACACACACACATACACACACACACAGATACACACACACAAACACATAGTTGAGTGACAGGTTAGAGTAGGGATAATTCCAGAAGCAGGAGCCTAGTTTCATGTAATTTTAATGATTACTCCCCAAGCTGAGGACCGAGGCAAGACACATGGTCATTCAAACATACATGCAGGCACACAGTGACACACATTAAGATTTCTTGTGCCTCACAGCAAAGAGAGACGCAAACTTGTGACACAAACAACAAATAAAAAAAAAGAAGAAAAAAGTGAATAGCAAAATAAAAAATGTATATACTTTCAAAGGAAAGATGTTTAGTTTTGTTAATATATCAGCCTGATCTATATGTAGGAATATGCTTCAAGTCTAAAACTTTTGAATCTTTTTCAATGCTCAAGCGTATGAAATATATGTTGCATTTCTGAATATTTATATCTTTTTCAGCATTTGTAGAAGGCAGAGTCAGAAAAGTATATCGCTGGATATCCTTGGCCAGTTTTGGCCAACAGCGTTTCTAACAATGAGCTATGTCAAAACGAAAAGTTTTAACCCATTCCAGTTTGAAATTGAAACTATATGACTAATTTCTGTATATCTTCCTATGTTTTATGTAATTGAAGGCTGTAACATTACACCAAAGTGATATACAGTGTGTCTAAAAGGATTTTAATTTCTGTAAAACACATGCAAATACAAATATACTGTATGTCTATAAATGACAGATCGATCGATCCATCCATCCATCCATCCATCCATCCATCCATCCATCCATCCATCCATCCATCCATCCATCCATCCATCCATCCATCCATCCATCCATCCATCCATCCATC
>JABUIW010000212.1:812753-831809 GCA_013363375.1 Menidia beryllina
ACACACACACACACACACACACACACACACACACACACACACACACATCTTATTTACTAGCCCAGTTCTTTTCTTTTCACTCGCACACTTCTGTGCAAGATCTCTGCATTTAACACCTTTTCACCTTTAAGTGAATACCGATTCAAGTCATTTGCACAGTCCCTGTGTGTTTTTCTTTGTGTGTGTGTGTGCGTGTGTGTAAAAGACAAGTTATATGGCCACCAAGATTATTTTAAGGGTAATAAATGTCATGACATATACACATATATAGGAAATCTCACATCTTAGCTACCAGTGGAAGTGTGCATGTCTTCAGACCAGTACTTTTAAAACTGCTGTGTATCCAGTAATAAAAAATAAAATATTAATAAAAAAAAAAATATATATATATATATATATATATAAAAATGAAAGAGTTGTCAAAGGGAACAGTGAAAAAGTGGACGAGTGCAATAAAAGAGGTGAGTTAAGGTCTAGATATGCGAAAGTAAAAATTCTAAATTTCGTAAGTTATACATATGTGGTTTCATTCACTTTTTTTTCGCTTGGCTGAAACTAGACTTGATCCCACATTATAGGAAATAATCATTACATTCCAGGTTGTGCCTGTTTTAGCCATGTTTGCTTCACATTCCAGTAAAAGTTGACCTTATTTATGAATCCTTTTCTCACCTTTTGTCTTTGTTAACTTGTTCTTACAAAGAATGGTGATTTCAACTCAGTGTATAATAAATACATAAACATAAGATACGTCCTTTGGGAAAAATATTATCAATAAAAATGTTTTGGGTTCCTTGTTCCTGCAGTGAAAACGGAGAGAGTTGAGTAAAGAATCCTAACAGATCCTTAGACAAATAGTCCAAATAGATTAGTTGTCAAAGTAGCCATAGTGACTCACTGCTCTGTCCTTTATTTGAGTACGTTTCCTGTTATTACTTTGCTCTCCCTGTGCTCACAGCATCCACCATTATTGTATTAATACCTGACCACTGATCTTCTGTCAGCCTAACTGCTCTCACAGTTCCTGTTAAATCATTTTTACCAACCTGCATTGAATTTATTTAAAGCAAACCATAAGAGTTTGGAGCTTGTGAAAATAAATAATTCAGGCAGTCCTGAATCATTTAAAATAAAAAGGAAAAATAAAATGAAATCAAAACGGACAAAAGATCATTTGTTTGTAAATTAATATGTTAGAGAAATCACTTAAATCTTAACTACATGTTCATATAATATTTAAAAAGGCGATTCAATGACTAAAGGAAAAGGAGGATTTAAGTTAACACAAGTGTGCGCTGATAAGATGGAAATATTTAATACTACCATTGCACTGCATCAACAACCAGAATTAATTGATTGTGGGACAACCAAGTAAAGAGGTAAGAAGAAAATATCACAAACTTGTGATAACCTGAAAAAACAACATATCCAGACACTTCTGGGATGGGCCACCACACGATGTAAACCTGTAATATGGTCAAACCCGTCACTGCTCATGACAGTTTTTGGTAAAATATATGCCGTATACAAAAATTTCCTCCTCTGTTGGACATGGTAAATAATCCAAACGCAGGGCCAATGGGCAGTGAACCAGGAACCCGGAGAAAACTAAGATATATTATGAATGATAACAAAAAACGCCGCTGAGTCAGCGAAAAAATAACAAGCTTAACTGAAAATGACTAAAAACCATGAACCTGGGCCCTAATATAAAGAAAAGAACCATGAAAAAACGAGAAAACGAGAAGACACTTAAAACCGACAAGAGAGACACAGGAAGATACATGACATACTGCTAGGATTTGGGAAGGTATGACAGAAAAAGAGAGGCTTTTGTACGATGAGTGATCACTGAATGGACAAACGGGTGACAAATGGACCACAGGTAAAGAAAAGAAAGCAAAGTTTATTACAGCACAGGTAGGAACTATGAGAAGTGACATGGGAAAACAGGAAGTGAAGAATGTCACCACAACAAAATAAAAGACACTAAGCCACAGGGAAACAGGACTTTAAAAAAAAATCAATAAAACAAAAAAAAAAACTACAACATAAACCAAAAAAAAGAAAAAATCTTGCTACAAGGACTTGCTGGCAATCAGGCAGCAACCAAAATAGTTTGCATACTGACTGTTAAGACATTTCTTGACTTCTAAAAGTGTCTTTTAAATTTAGAAAAAAGTACAAAAATCAAAATCGGATGCTTTGAAGCTTAAATATATGTTAAAGATACTGTTGGCCAACCTGAAATAAGTGGTTTTAAAAATATCACATTTGTGTAATTGTAGTTTTTGCTTATACACTGTCCACCTATGTATGAATTCCAATGTATGGATTCCCTGTAAGTATGAATTAGTCGAATGTGTTGGTAAGTGGTGCGTTGAATTGTCTATTCCAGGTCCTCCCAGGCGGTCGGGGCAGAGTGCTTGTTTTACATGTCATCCACTGTGCTTTTACAGATCATTGTTTGTGAATGAAATGAGCCTCCTTCTGTGTACTTGTCATTTGTGCTTTGAAAAGCTCTTATCTGGGACCCAGCAAGACTTCAGAAAGCCAGAAAATTGGAAGGAGACACAGAGTGGGAGCCAACACGGAAGACAGAGAAGGTAATTTCAACACAAATGGAGAGATTGATAATTGAGAAAAAGGTCAACGGAGCAAAAGAAGGAATCTGAGACAGTGTGCTTATTTTGCTAAGGGCATACGTTCATATGCGGGGATATAAATTTATATATAATGCGGATAATAGAAGGTTAGGAACAGGATTATGGAAGATTGCAACATGCACATATTTTTATCATTTTATAATATCAACAAGATCTAAATGTGTTTGACTGTCATCATACCTAGGACAGGGTGTTCATCATGTCTTTGCTAATTAAATTAAGTATGGAAACATTCTATAAAGGTTATTTCAACAATGTATTTTTGCAGACTTGATCAAGGAAAGCAAGAGCTGTAATGTACCGTTCTCGGACCCAAAAACACCCGGAGGCAAACGGTCAGTTTAACGGGTTTTATTAACAGACAGGGAGATTCCTGTGGCGTGGTCAGACAGGCGAGGTCGGTACCGTGTGGTCAGTCCAGCAAAGATCCAGAGGGTAATCCAACGGGAGGTCCAGTAACGAGCAGGGGTCGAAGCCAGGGGAGCAGTCCAGGGGGATCAGGCGGGGACGCAGAGTCGGGCAGGCAGAGTCGGGGGCACAGGCAGGCAGGCAAGCACTGAGTCAGACAGGCTGGAACACAGGCGAGGCAAGAGAAGCAGACGAGGGGCAGGCAGGCTCGGAGTCGGGGTCGATCAGGTAGCAAACGGGCAGTCAGGCAGGAACAACGCTGGAAGTACTCACACGAAAAAGGTATTGAGACGTTCTGGCAAATGTGAGTGAGTGAGAGGACTACTTATACAGACCGGGACAGGTGCGACCAATGTCGCTGATTGCAGGCAGAGGTGAGAGCAGGTGGGCGGAGCCAGAACGTCACAAGAGCTCTCTGATGAGTTGGACTCAGAACTTTAATGGGGACACAATATGTTACAATGCAGTTACATGTTATGATAAAAATGTATATGCGAGTGTTTTGTGTATTCTAAGACATTCTTGCTCTATTAAAAAATGATTGCTCTGGTACAATTGTCTTCTTGACTTCTATTACTCACCTAGAATTCTCAAGTACATCCCGCTGCATCCTGCGGGAAGGCGGGGCTTGACCATCAAGTCCCGCCCACATCAAGCCCCTCCCACATATATATATATATATATATATATATATATATATATACTTTTTAATGATATAAATAATAAAATAAAAATTGTACCTGCCCCAAGCTTCACAAAAATCGAACAATAACAATAAAACAGACGATGTGACTATATTTTAACAGTAATTACTCACCAAACCTCAATTCAGAGTTGCTAGCTAAATTAAATGAAAATATATGAAAATATTTTTTCAAGCAAAACAATGTAACTATAACGATTACGAAAACAACAGAATGATGAAACGTGAACTAAAACTATAACTGTACAAGTATATCTAGTAGGCTATAAAAGAGCACAAAAACAGTACAAGGACAGAGAATCAAGGAAAACAAACCTCAATTTGGAGAAAATTTAATAATAGAACATAGGAACATATTTTTTTATGCAAAACAATATGTCTGTCCCTGATGTGGGCGGGGCTTGATGGCCAAGCCCCGCCTTCCCGCAGGATGCAGCCAGATGCTTGTCAGAATTCTTTAGAATCATCTCAATTTTCCGCTCATGTTAACTGTTTGATTCCAGAACAGAAGGGGAAAAAAGCAGTTTTTTGTCTCACATCTTTATTCACCTGTACTCACTGTGGCAAAAACTGATACCTTTTTTTTTTATATCATTCTTATTCCACGCAGGTCCTAGTACACACCATGGTCATTACTTGACGTGACTATTGTAACACCCTCCTAATAGGCCTTCTGGCTGGTGAGATAGAACAGCAGCAGATGGAACACGGTGCCACATTCGGTTTGTCGATCTCCAAAAAAAAAAAACAGAGACTTTACCCCTCTGTTCATTGAGGAGTACACCTGCTTTCTGTGGCCGCTTGCATCAATTTTAAGTTACTAAAGTGATCCCTTGTCTGCTCCCATCTGCCTCCCATAGAGACTCTCTCATACGGACCGTGTCACCCCTCGCTGAACGTCTGGTCCTGCCACCCCTGCGAGTGCAACACACACCGTTCTGGTGCACAGTTAGTGGAATGACCTACGAAGTGCTTCAGAGCACTGGCAGCCCTTTCCACCCTTTCCACCCATCAAAAAGCCCCTGAAAACTGCTATTGTGAGACTTCAGTTTCTATTTTTGCATTGTTCTATTCAAAATTTCTGGTAATGAGAGATCAAGTATTATATTATTATAATATTATTATATTAATTTGAATTACTAAAGTGATCCCTTGTCTGCTCCCTATAATGTCATTATTATATTTATATTTGTTATTATTATTATTATTAGACGTAGTAGTAGTGGTAGTGTCATTATTATTATTATTATTATTATTATTATTATTATTATTATTATTATTATTATTATTATTATTATTATTATTATTATATAACATCATAACAGGGCTATTATATTTTCAATATCAACTATTTCTGTTTTACTTTCCCAGGAGTACTTTCCCTTTTTTTCCAGTGTTTTTTCTCAATTTAAACAAATGTAGTTAGAAATCATTTAAATGCACCGAGTTTGTTTTTATTTTTCATTTAGGTGAAACACATTGTATTCCATGAAACGTTTAATTAACTATATCAGTAAACACAGAGTAAAATGAAAACAGCAACATCTGGTTGCCTTTAGTCAAATAAGAAGTAACGTGATTTTACACAGGCTGCTTTCACTCTGAAACTAATTTCCAAACGATCCTTTCAGCATTAAATATCCCTATCGTTTCCACTTGAAGCAGATGGAGAAATGTTTTTGAAACCTAACTAACCCTAACTTTTTCATGTTTTCTAGTTTAACTGTATTCTTACTATATTCATGTGTCACTTTAAAAGGCTCCAAAGTAGGATTTTTAGCATCTTTTAGTGTTATTGTGCTGAAGGATTTAATCTTACTCAGATTTTTCAAACTGTCATTAGCAAAAGCGTTTTTTTATAAACACATTTCACTTCCATAATGACAATAGGCGAAAGGCAGAATTTACTTTTGGGTAATTTACACCCAAAGGAGTGGGAGAAAAATATTTTACCGACAAGCCAGTTAAGTTATTGATATGCTTTTGAGTTTATGATTTGCATTTGCTTCTGAGATCTCTTCAAAAAAATATACAGGTGTATGAGCAAGGAGTAGGAAATATGAGGCACCAACACATTTGTCTCACCCTATTCTTCACTCCGACATGATGCTCAGTTTGATATTTTGGATCTGGTTTGAAAAATGTGGGGCTGGATCTCATGTGCTGCAATGCTTGAACAAGTTTGCTCTTAATGTCATCATCATCATCCCTGCTCCCTAGTAAACCCAGAGAGGAAGTCCCATTCTCCACACATAATGTTTGCTAGTTGAAAGGTACCCGATTGTGAGAGAGAAATGACCAAGCTATGTCCACTTTATAAAGTCTAATCTTTGTTTACTGTACGCAGATTGCCACACCTGGAATTATACCACATGAGTGGGATCTGAAATGCCATAGTTCACAAATTTGGTTTTCATCATTGCAGCATTTTGCTTTACATGAACCCTTTAAAGCCTGACCCAAGAATAAAACAAAACATAAAATTACTTTTTTTTGTTTGAATTCCTTATTTGGCGTTTTAACAAAATATGTAAAAAGAACATTAATAATTTATTACTATGCGATAAGTCAAGATTATTTTTTGTGTACCGTAGTCTTCTGCCCCCTGTTATCAGGTGTATCTGATTTTGTACAATAGGATTTTGAGCAAAGTTTTTGCTATTAAATTATACAAATGGTGTCAGATGCAAAACATTTCAGAAACCGTATGTATCAAATATGATACATTTGGCATTACAATAGTAATTAGATAACTCTTTTTTTTAAACAAATGCGGTTAAAAATCCAATCTGAATTGGTTGCTGCAGATACAGCAGGTAGACCTAAAACAATGCCAAAAGAGTAATTAAAATTCACAAGCAAACACGGGGGGGGGGAAACACATCGGATTGGATTTTACTGCAGGAGAAAAAAACAGGATTACAGAGTAAGTTTCAGTATTGCTTTAAGTAAGTAATAATTAATTAGCCTTCTGGTAGTGTAAAATTTCTATTTTTTAGTTTATGTTTATTTCAGTTTGAGTCGCTTGAGAGGAAAAGGGGTGTCCAATAGTTATATTAACAGAGTGTTGAGTCGGGCTACTGGTTGTGTTTGGTCCATTTCATTATACAGGTGAGAAATGCATAGATAGTTTTCCCTCTGGAGCCCATGTGCACAAAGGAGACAGGTATGGCGCAATGAAGTAGAAACCTCTCCCAGAACATGCAGGAGGAAACTGGCAGGCACAAGATAAGGACACAGAGTGGCCTTATTATTACGATGAGGAGGAAGACAACCCGGTGGAGAGTGTTTGCTCAGGCTGGTCCTTAAGGGCAAAAATGAACACTTTAACTAAAACATTAACTACCTGAAGGGGTATGTCTCTTTTAAAGTTCAAAGTGAGAAGTTCTTTTTGGAAAGCATCATTTCAAATTGGCTATACAGCAGCTTTCTGCTTTGCCTATGTCATACTTTAACCCTGTAATGCCAAATGTATCATATTTGATACATACGGTTTCTCAAATGTTTTGCATCTGACACCTTTTGCTTAATTTAATGGTTAAAACTTTGCTCAAAATCCTGTTGTACACAATTAGATATACCTGATAACAGGGAGCAGAAGACTACACAAAAAATAATCTTGACTTATTGCATAGTAATAAATTATTAATATTAAAAATGTATTTCGTTTTTTTCTTTTTACATATTAAAAAAGGCCTAATAAAGACTTCAAACCAAAAAAAAGTCATTTTCTGTTTTGTTTTATTCTCGGTTCAGGCTTTAAAGGGGTAAATGAGCTTTGACTCGGAGATGGAAACATTCCCAGATCATGTGTTCATATGTGTTTCATTTTATTTATGAACATTTTAATTTCCCATAGTAGTACATGTGAGTGTGTGTAGTTGAGCATATTGTTCATCGTAGTCTGGCCCTGTCATGGACTGGAAACCTAAATGGGACCCACTGCAATCCTGCCCAATATGTAGCGGAGATATCTAAAGTTAAAAAAAAAAATATATATATATATATATTATTTGATTTGATTTTTTTCTGATTTGACAGCGAATTGGTCGATTGTCGGTTGTTTTCAAACAAACTTATAAAAGAATTACACCTAACTTCGATACAAAATAATAATTCATCGCAAAACTGCCCATGTACGATAGCCAAATTCTGCATGTGTCATTCCCGGTGGAGATTCTAACTTATCCTGACACTGATCCCATATTTTTTCTGGACCGATATCTCCCCCCGTGACACAAAACAGAGAAACAGAGCACATCTGATTCCACATAACAAGATTAATCCCATCACACTCTCGTTCAGACACACACTTGAAAACACATGCACAGTAGCATGATGGGATTTGTCAGGAGTGGCTTTTGATTCTGCAGAGGTCCTCCAAGGTGAAAGCTTGACTGATGTCTTTACAGAGTTGAGTATAAAAGATCGCATTGTGTGGGTTTTTACCAACAATCATGAATGTTCAAAGGTACACAATTTCAAGCTTTCCTTGGACTTAGATGCTGTTCTTGTCCATGAGGCTATTTGTTTATTGGGTTGTGTTTAGGGTCAACAATGTGACACACAATTCTTTGCATAATGTCTTCACATATGGCTCCAAATAGGTCTGGATTTATTTTCTTATCCTATGTAATCTGCATGAGGAAGCCTTAAAATACATCCACACAATAGTAATCACACCTAGACATTCAGCCTCTGACCCAGGATGTTCTTCCTTCTATGTTTTTAGAGAAATACTAGATTATGTCTCAAGATATCCTATACTTCTTTTTACCAGTGTCCTCCACTATCACAATAAAACCCTGTATATAAATAGAGAATAGAGAGAACGAGTCCACCCCTTGTTCTGGGCTCACCCACTGTGATGGGTTATGCCATAGATTACTTTCTACTTAATCCTTGGGACCCCTTTAGTTCGTTCTAATACAGGACTAAGACCTGAACTTTAGCAGCCACATTAAATCAAGAACATTGGCAGCCTTTTACCATCTAAAAAACATTGCCAGAATCAGAAATATGGTGTCTAAACCAGACCTGGAAATCCTAATCCATGCATTTGTCTCTAGCAGGTTAGAGTAACAGCAACAGCTGCTTATTGGGCTCTAAACCAGCTGTGATCCAGCTGCAAAACAACCAGAATGCAGCTGCACTTGTCAGCCAGTGAATGGACTTTACAATATAACTCGGATTGCGTGCAAGTCGCCTAAGTCCATCTCTGACGTGTTAGAGTTGTATGAACCAGCTCGGACTTTGAGAACCTCAGGCTCTGGTCTCCTGATGGTGCCCAGAGTCAGAACCAAACAAGGTGAGGCTTCATTTCAGTTTTATGCTCCTAAAATCTGCAACGGTTTTCCTCAACTCTGACATTGTTTCAATCCAGGCTGAAGACAGTTCTGTTTAGCTGTGCATATGACATATGAATATATATTTATCTGAACGCTCCACTTTAATCAGATTGTTTTATTTTGTTGAACTTCTGCTTTTATGTTAAGCACTTTGTGTTGTCTTGAACACAAAATGTGCTGTACAAATTGACTTGCCTTATATATTCTAATTAAAAAATAGCTACCTACTGATACCAGGCTGCCTCTGTCAAAAACTTGATGTTTTGAGTGTAGCGCTTTCTATCAGAGATGGACAGACGTGGCTGATTAAAAACGTGTTTCTTCTTAAGAAAGGTTAAAGTCTCAAATATCATGAGAAGAATAGGTTAGGGTTAGCTTGATAGCTCTTTTGGTTGATTTTGGGTGCTTCAGGTTCAGGTTCCACTGAGTTACAACTGATGTCTGCAATCTGTTAATAAAACATTTATACATTGTTTTGAAATTGCAATATGTATTCAAGCATGTTATGTTGTAAATGTTGAGCTGTATCATAAAATTTAACATGGAAAAACATGCCACTTTACGTAAGAATTCTGTCTAAATCGTTATTTAGACAGAACTGTTATTTGTAAAAATGACTATTACAATATAGAGGCATCTTTTCCATATTTCATAATAAATTAAAACTTATGCAATTTCAAAGAGCTCTTAGTCTTCTTATTCTTAAATTTCCTCTTTGAAAAAGGAAATAAGTTTATTTGAGTCCCATTAAGATTATTCCCCTTAACCAGAGGTTTTTAAATGTCTGGTTATAAAATGATCTCCTTATATCATATGCAATAAGTTTTACTGGAAAACTTTATCTTAATTTAAAACTGTAACACTGGAGAAAGCTGGAAGTTGACATTATTTGTTGTCAAAAAAGACCTTCTACTGTCTGGGTGGTTTCAGCATAGCCTTATCCAGCTAATATATGCATGATGGGACTCATTTTCACGGAAACACAACACACACTCACACTGATACACTTGCCTGTCTCCTGAAGCATTGTATTTTTGTATTGTATTATTGATAGAGAAGCAGTCAGAGGGCGATGTTTTCCACTCCAGCTGAATAAATCAACACCATGAATAAATCACCAAATCAAACCATATTTACAACCAGAGGCCATCAATCTTGTATTGCAACAGTCATTGAATCTCAATCACTTTTCCCAAAGATTTTTTCTTAAATTGGTCTTATTTTTCGACAAATAACTGCTCAGTTGTCAATTTCTCACTCTTTTGAGTTCTCGCCATTTTTCTCTATAGCGATATTCTACCTGCAATATTATTTTCAACAGATTGTAACCCAATCAGGAAAAAGAAGAAAAGAGTTTCAAAATTGGCTTTGATGGAATCCTCCAAAAAAAAAAAAAAAAAAAGCATTTGAAAAATAGTTGATTCTTTTAAATCATGTTTTGTACCACTCACATGTTTCAAAATGTGCAGCTTTACAGGATTGTTGACTTTTTTGTTTCCAAATTCTCAATGGATTGCCTGTTTGGGATAAATCACGACTGGTAAGTACATTGATATATATTTTTTTCTGAATTATGCTGTTGAACCAGATCATGATTTTAAAATAATCATGACTAATGACTTAATCTTTCATGGTTTATTTATCCTTTCTTATGAAACCACCTTCATATTCTTTACCCTCCATTTTTGCAAGTAACACTTCTGCCTTTGAACAGTTACCGTTTTAGCACCTACTCGACCAGGGTTGACATGACTAGGTGAGGTGTACTCCTTTATTCTTTAAAAAAGACATTAACAACTAACAGACATCCATCTTATTTTTTTCTGTGATCATCAAAGTCCATCATAAGTTTCCGTCCATATGTTGTAGCCACAATGTCCATCCTTGTTGTCTTATGCTTGTGTTGCATTCAAATGAGGTCACGGACAATTTGGCCTGTGTTTCTGTTAAGACCTCATTTGTAAAACAACCTTAATTGATTTCTGGGGAGGTAGAAGCCAAGTAGGGCTGAGTAGGTACCAAGGTTGAAAAACTGCTGGTTGGTGGCTACACACAAACCAATGACATCCTTACTTATTGTGAAAAAACTAAACACCAAGACATTCAGCCAGGTATTTAAGCATTCCCAAACCCATTCAATGTCTCTTGTACTGGGCAACCTGAGAGTATAAAAGACTCCAATACCTGTCCAATGACACAAATGATCTGTGTAGACATGAGCTCATCCATCCAAAGTTGGTATTGCTATATCTCAAGCAAAAACTCAGGCTCCTTCTCCAACAGTGAGGAGACAGTTAATGTCTCCAGATAAAATTGAGATTCTCAGGCTTTTGTTTGTCACCCAGATAACACTGAATGTGATCCTGCATTGCCTGTCAAATTGTAATGGTCTGCTCATTCTAACAACAGTCCTCAAAACAATTAAGGATTAGACATTGCATTATTATGGGCAGCTAATCAGTTTTTGAAGTTTTTTCTATATTTGTCTTCAACCCCAAGGTAATAGCCTAGCCTATCGCTTGTATTTCCTCCTATCGTACCAAATATTATTGACAAAAATCTTTCGACTGCCTCCCATTCTTAGCTGTTATTTCCCCAAAGCCACTTAACTTTAGGGCTTTGTGCTCCATATTTGTCCCTCTGATGGGCCTGTTCACCTCAGCATAAGCTGTATCCCTTCTTAAAACTTCTCCACCTGAGCTGCTGGACTTTAAATCTGGCGGAGAGACGGGTTCCCCCCCAGCTCATTTTTAGGCAAGTTGCTAATAACGTCACACTGATCAAAGGAGCTAAAACACAGACTCTGCCCAGACCTCCTTAACCCTTTAAAGCCTGATCCAAGAATAAAACAAAACAGAAAATTACTTTTTGGGTGTTTGAATTCCTTCTTTGGCCTTTTAACAAAATATGTAAAAAGAAAATACAAAAATCAAAAGGTTAATATTAATAATTGATTACTATGCGATAAGCCAAGATCATTTTTGTGTAGTCTTCTGCCCCCTGTTATCAGGTGTATCTGATTGTGTACAATAGGATTTTGAGCAAAGTTTTTACCATTCAATTATGCAAAAAGTGTCAGACGCAAAACATTTGAGAAACCGTATGTATCAAATATGATACATTTGGCATTATAGGGTTAAAGCCTGCTTAGCCCCGGTCTAAAACTCAGAACAGGAAAACACACACACAAACACTAATTGAAATGTCAAAATGAAGAAAAAAAAAAACTAGTTATTTTCTTTTTATTTGTGAAGGATGTTCGATATTGACCTTTCCTTTGACCAATTGTACAATATTCTACTACCTCCTACACCAGCCAGAGCTGTTTTTCTAATGATCCTGCCTCTTAATTAATTGCCTCCACAATTATTTATGTCATGTATCGTTCATGTTAGAGATGAAGCTTTTTTTCCCACACAATGCCGCAAAACTAATTTATTTGAATTAGCTTTTTTTCCACTTATCGTGACATCTCAAGAGAGTTTAGTTATAGGTTCTGGGAAAATAGAATAACGTTATCATCACTGTTTAAATATGAGTGTGGGCCCACTCAAACAGATAAATGATGTTCCTTGCAGTGGTGGGCAAACTTCAGTGGAGTTTATGTGTTGAATTATTGGGGATTGATTGAAAAAGGTTTTTGATAAAATAAATATAATATAAAGCAGGATAAAAGATGAATGCCTTCTATTGTTTCTTTATAATAGACTTTTACTTTGCCAATTTTGTGCATTGTGGGACTACTTCTACTTTGCTCCATTTGGGAGGTCATAATATTTACAACTAAAAGTTGTTTTTTCTTTCAAATCATTTTTCAATTTCACTTTATTGAATTAATAATAGAAGTGTCATGAGGGCAATAACCTTTGACTGGCTTATCTCACACTGTAATATATCATTACAGCATTGTTATTTTGAGAGAAATCTTTAATTATTCCTTCAAAAACTAGGGATTTCTAACACACACACCAAAGTATTAATTGATTTTCATTAATAGTATAATAAAGTACATGTAAAAACATATAAAAACCTATTAAATTACATATTAAATAACAGTAGTAATATTGATTTAAGTTGGGAACAATCTGAAATCAGACAGGACAAGGGGCAATAACCTTTGACTGTTTATTGAATTCTAACATATCACACCCAACGTCTGAAGCACGGGCACATCACTGTCATTTAATTTAATATCATGAGTATGAATGTGACTGTGACTACACATAAAGAAGCAAAAGAGGTGTTTGTGTGTCTCAATGTTTTGGTAACACAACTGCCAGTCTTTGGATTTTCTTTGACATTACATGCTGGGAGTTTGGGTGTTGAGTACATGGTTAATCTAGTAAAAAGTCGAAGAGATTAGAACTAGTTTTCAAACGTAGGTGGTAACTAGTGTTGGCAGTTAGAGATGTGTGGGGCATGATAATGTAGTTTATGCCTGGTGTATGGAGTTTTTATTAAACAAACTGAGCTGTTTAAGCCATTAAAAAATGGGGTTTTATCCGTCCATAACCGGTGGTTTCAGCAGCAAGTTTAGGGTACTTGGACAGCAAACTTAAACACATGAATTCCTGGGCTAAGAAAATCAGTCACTGAAAGTCTTTTCTTTATACTAGACATGTTAAAATCAAGTGCTTTATGAGGCCTCGACATAGCCTAATTTTTAGTTCAGACACAAAGGCGTCTTTTGAGATTCCAAATTAATCTCAAAACCTCAGATGAAGCCGTTATAAATGGGCAAGATGCTGAGTGATTTCAGATTAAAATGAACAATGAGACAAGAGGTGGGATCCACAAAGCACTCTAGGTGCCGAGGTGCGTTGAGATTTTGAGTCAGTTTCGGAGTGTTTGTCAGTTTTCCAAAATGATCATCTCTATTCAAATAGAATAGATTCATTGCTTTTAGGATGATATTTATAGAAAATCAGTGGTTGTGACAAACCTCTGTACAGGGGTTGGTAACTTATTTTACTAACATTAAGAATGATTTAGGATGTGAAAGTGTGAAAGCAGCATCCTGGATGAATAACATTGGTTTTGTTTTATGGACAAAACAGTTATTAACGGACAACAGAGGTTTTGTTTTATGGATTTTATGGAAAAAACAAATGCATTGATATTGCTTCTGCCCAATAAACTCACGGTATCATTGATAAAGAAGCAGAAGATCAATCAGATCAGATCAGTCAATGGAAGCAATCCCAACTGTCAGAGGTGGAGTAGACAGTGGATTGTCCAGCCACAGTCCAGCCACACAGACACATGCAGGACACCCAACCTTGCACACACTCCTCTCCTATGGTGGATGTTGGGAGGGTACAAAATACAAGTAAAACATAATAATGTAACATATAATGCGTCTTATGTATGACCCTCTACTGTCTAATTAAGAAAGAGGCAACAATAGCACAGTGCTGCGGGTCTAACTTTAGATAAGGAATCAGTCATGATGTAACTAAATACAACAATGACCAAAAACAAAAACACTAGACTCACAGGCTCTGACGAGTTCCTTGATTGGAAATATTGTGTCTTACGTTGTCAACGTTAAAAGAAAAGCCAGTCCTCGAGAGTTCTGATTCCTGTGGCAGTTTACTATTGGGACAGCTTGTGCACAGTGGAACGCTAATAAGCAATATGCTGCTCTTCAGCAGTTCCTGGGAATTTTAAAAGGACGTTGAATGTTTCCCCAAGTTGAAAACTTAAAAAAAGGGCTCTCCGAGAGTTAAGATATGACACATCGCAGTGGATCTTCTCGAGGTGAAAAGAAAAAGAAAGAGAAAAGGAACATTGTGTTGTGCAAACTGGTTTCATCACTGTCCATCTATACAGGTGCCTAGACCTAGCACCCTGTCACAGATAGGGAAAAAAAAAGAAAATATAATAAAAGAGTATGGCAAAAGAAACAATACCAAGAAAGAAAGTAGTAGTGGAAAGGGAGTTGGAGGTAAGAAGGAATGAATGATGAGGTCTGAGGAGAGATTCAGCAAAGGAGCAAAAGATGATGCTGAAAAGTCAGCATGGGGGGGGTTGGGTGATGGCAGCGCAACTGAAAGACTGCATATTTGAGAAGGAAAAAGATTCATGAGGGCTTCAATAAAAAGCTTCAGTGAACACAGCACAGACAGGCTTGATGGTCACACACATGAGCACACACACACACACACACGCACACACACAAACACATGTGGTGAGGGGTGAGTTGAAATCAACCATGTTTATTCAAACTCTTACTGCTCATCACAGAATCCCATCATGCATTTCACTCCAATGGTCTTGCCCTGTCAAATTATAACAAGCTCTCCTCTCCGCAGTACAACTCACAGAGAGGCACACGCAAACACAGACACATATGGGATACACACCATGTATGTGGAGTGGCTCTCCAGAAAGACACAAACTAATAGACTCACAACCAAACACAGACATGGAGACGGTAAAGAAATTAGGAAATACGACGAATTTGAAAATGTAAATAATGTTTTCTTCATGTTCGAGGCACAACAGCAAATAAAAAATATATATTTAGGAAAAAAAGATTAAGACTGAACAGAAAGATGACCTACCAAGGAAATGTATTGGGCTGTTGTGGAGGCAAAGGATGCTCGACCTTAATTTTGAATATTCTCTGAACTGCTGAAGCACTACATTTGGAATGGCCTTGGCTCAGGTGATGGAGTATTTGTTGCCTTCTTGAAGTGTCAGCAGTTTGATCCCCAGTTCCTTGTGTAGGAGACATTCAACCCAACACTCAAATAATTTTATAAATCATGAATAAAAAAAACAAACATGTAATTGTTCATTTGTACATTCGGATCTATATTTTTAAAAGATTGTTCATTTGTACATTCGGATCTATATTTCTAAAGATTGTATTTTTCAGTTTTATCATTTCTGTCCTATATTTTTACTTCTACATTTTATTTCTTGCTTCTCATAGAAGTGTTGTGTTGTGCACCAAACACCAAGGCAAATTCCTTGTGAGTCTAAAAACCTACTTGGCAATAAACCTTATTCTGATTCTGATTCTGATTAATAGCAAATATGTTTACAACAATAGTAGTTTCTCACAGAATTAACCTGTTAAGATTAATGTTGCTGATTTGTTTCCCCATAGATTTTCATTTTTTTCCCGTTAGTTTCTTAGTTTGTAGACCATCTGCTTACTAGGCCTATTCCACGCCAACAGAATGATCTGACCACTACAGGAACCCAGGGGGCTGTTCAGAAGACAGCCATCAGGCGTCTTCAGAGTCCAAGCAAAAAGGCTAACACCAGGGCAGAAAAGAGGTCAAAGCCTCTTTTTAAGTTGCCAATCTCCACCGACTGGCCGAGAAGACAGAGCGGGGCCAGCTCCAAAGTGGGGAACCGTCCAAAAAAGGTTAGGATTCTCCAGGTGGCTCGTCCCTCGTGCCTTCTTGTGGTCTGGCGTGGCTGTTACCAAACAGATTGGACTTTACGCTCCTCATTCAACCATTGAGAGGGTTCAGATGGGAAACTCTCTGCAGATTGCCACCAGTGAGAAAATGTCCTGGAAGGATACGAGGTTCCAATTTCTGATTATGTTGTACAAAAGAGACGACTTCCAGATATATGCAGAACATTAAGTGTTATACATTAAATGTATATTCCTCACGCAGTTCTAAATTAACAGAATAATGACCTTATATGTTGCGTTCTAAGGCCTGGTAAGGTTTGTTAAGATCTTATAAATTCATAAAACTGACCAGAAAAAAAAGTTGATGTTTTGATTTACTAAATCTTAAAACTGTAAAAATGTTAACGGAACATCTTGCTATGAATGTATATGAATATCTTTTTATTGTATTATTTTTATCATTTAAAAGAAAGTACAAAAAATAAGTATAGTATCAGTAAGAACTATTAGCTTTTTTTTTATTGAATATAACATCTCGAAAAAAGATTTTTTATCGATAATCAAACCCTATATATTGAGTATACATTTAAAGAAAACAAGACTTATTTACAGATTTTAATCTATTGGGACTTATTGATTCTATTGAGAAAAAATACATAAACATGTTTTGTTTTTTAAAACAACCTTTGAATGAAAATCTATGTATTCTACAAAAAACTGAAAATAGAAATAAAGTAGTTTTTATAAGAATGCTGAGTATGATGTATGCCCTTGATGCATTGTTAATGTGTCATCTTGTCTTTCTTATTTTCACACATAGATTACATGTTTTTGTGTATCATTGTATAGAGGAAAAACAACTCAAAATAGGTTCCCTCTTGGAGGACAAGCCTAATCCTCCCTCCCCTGAATCCTGGCCTCGGCTCTCAGTGTGCTTCATTTCCTTTGGGACCACTGCTGGACAAGTATAAATTGTTCTTCTTTACTGTACATCATCCGTGCATCATGCAAAAACTCTTCAGCATTGTAAAAACAACATCTCACACGATTAAAAGCAGTAAATGTTGGTGTAAATTGTATGCATGGTATTCAATTGGCCATTTAACTTTAATATGTAAGTTATGTCTTCCATTAAGAACAATGGCAGTTAGATATTTTGTCAAAATGTGTAAGTGTTTTTTGCTCACTCAGTATATTCTTTCACTCAAAACCGTTTAATTACATCTTTAATTCACCAAATGCCCACATTTAATTGTTTTCTATCTCAGCAATAAAAAATAGATCTTGTGGATGTTTTAAGGCTACTTTTTTTTTTTAGGTTCTTGCAAAAATTAAACATTATTTCTCTGAATGTTTTCCGAAGTCTTAGTTGTTTTGTCACTACATAGATTAAAGATACCAAAACAATGACAGTAATGATATATAGAGTTTGTTTTAACAAACAAGTGTCTTCGTTTGTTGTGACATGACTGAATTATGTCATTGTTGTTCATTTTGTTCAGTTTTCATCAGGCCAGAAATGGCAGAAAACAGATATGTGTCAAACAAAGAGGACGCTAAATTCAAAAGATCGGAAAAAATCTAAAAGATTCGTGGAATAAAAAAGGATGGAGAGGGGATCACATTATGGTCAGTGCGTTATTAAAGGTCCCTCTGTCGTCTTCAAATTTTAAGCCAATCAAACTATATTTGAAATATGATTCAGAACAACTGCATTAAATAAATGCCATAAAAATAAAGTTTAACTGAATCTTTAAAGTACACAGCTTGGCTCCAAATCCAAACTGGGATTAGTTTCTATAGTAAAGATAACTTTCTAACAAGGTTTTTGCCAGCAGTCTCAAAACAAAATGATCTTGTGGGATAATATGATCCCATCAGCCCTTTAAGATGGACATCGGTCATACTAATAACTTGAAAGTAAGAGATCATATTTTAATTTGATTCTAACATTGCCCAAATGAGAAGAAACTTAGACTAGAGGAATATGACCTTTCTGCTTGTTTCAATAGAACTGTTGCTTCAGCAGCTTGGTTCAGATTTTTTTACACTTTTTAAAAAACTTTTTGATAACTTCTGCAGTCAACATAGCTCTAACTGGACAACTGCATCCTTGTCTGATTTGTTATTTAACAATGGCTCACTTAACCCCTTGTTAGGAATGAGTTTAAATCTGGTTAAGAGCATCAAATCCCAATTTTGTTTTAATCAAAAGCTTTTCAAAGACAGGGCAATGCTTCTCGTCTATCTGGGAAATAAATATGATTAGCAATTGTCAAATAATTGTCTAGCTTAAGAGATATAGATTACAAATATACCATGATTCTATGCAGAATGAACTTGTCTTTAATTTGAAAATGCAGCATAAGGACAAAACCCATCACTGATTCATTGTGTTTATTATCCATTGATCAGTCTTAACAAAGAGAAATAAAGATAGAGAAATGTATTCTATCAATCAGTAATGTGGGGAGAAATTATGTCACAATATAAGTTCTGGCTTTTATGTTAAGGGCTCGACGAGAACTGAACCCCTGTAGCGAAAAGAACACA